>PVIH01003029.1:0-171231 GCA_004025045.1 Sigmodon hispidus | reverse complement strand
TTTTCCCGATCCTAGTTCTGACAGCCCCAAGATTCCCGATCAGGTTTCAATCACGCGTCCGTGATTTCCCCGATCCTCTGCCTTTATCTACAGGCAGAGCTCCTGCTTTACGCAGGTCTCACTCTATTCCCAGTGAGACTTATCCGGCTAGCCCCCCTGCTTACCACAGTTCTGAATCCTGCATGGGAGAGTTTTTTCTTTCTCCCCATCCGGGCCACCAGCTGCGCCGCGCCCCGTCCCGTCCAGCAGGAAAAGACACGGCACCAGGATTCTTCTGTGGTAATTGACCAGGTCCTTTATTGTTACAGATACTTTTTGCAGCAGTAGCCCCTTGCAGTAGTTCTTCCTTTCTCTCCCAACCTATGCAGCCAGTTTTAAGCTCAAGTCCTTCACTCAGCTAATGCCGCGTGGGCCTTCACCATAGGGCCACACACACGGAAGCAAGCTAGTCAATTCAGCACATCCCATGGATGGAGTTAATTATTACTAGAAGCATTTGCCATCAGGAAGGTGGGGTACAGGAGCCAGCGCCATCTTTAAGGTGCGGCAGCTCCCAACAGCAAAGCATGACAAAAGCATTATGAGAAATAGTATAGGACTATTCGGAATATTTGTAAACAAATTATCAGCAAGTTGGCTGGATCCAGAAACATATAAAATCATAATTTCTATTGCTATGAGGAGACACCATGATTATGGCAATTCTTATAATGAAAATCTTTAATTGGAGTGGTTCACTTATAGTTTCAGCACCAGGGCAGGAAGCCTGGCAATGTACAGGCTGACATGGTGTTATAGTAGTAGCTATATTATAGTCTTGCATGCAACAAAATATTGACTGAGACACCAGGTGGTATTTTCTAGCATAGAAAACATCAAACCCTGTCCCACAGTGACACATTACTGCTTTAACAAGGCCATGCCTCTAATAGTTATACTCCCTATAAGATTATGGGGGTCAATTACATTAAAACGACCACAACCATGATTACAGGAGTTTAATCACAAAAAACAATGACTGGGCCTATGATTTAAAAAGCATAATTGGGCCTGCTATTGCAGCTTTGTTAACATCAGTTTGGGAGGTTGAAGAGAAAGCAAAAGCAAACTCAAGGTCAGCATAGACAATGGAAGGAGTTTAAGCCAGAAAACTACAGAGAACCATAGTCTCAAAGAGAAAGGGAAAAGGGCATGGAGGTATAGCCGACATGATAGGGTAAGCATGGTGAAGTTGCTGGCTTCAATAACAGTACTGAAAACAAACAAAACAAAACAATAACAACAACAACAAAAAAGTCAGTGTAATTGCTGTATTTATAAGATGATAATACTCTGATTGTTTTCAGATACAAAAGAAAGTTTTTTTGTAGACACCCTCTTCTCCAGTTCTGGCCTGGGCATTCATTTCTGAATTTTTTTTAAAAAAATCCAATCAGAATCATCCAAGTAATTTTTTTTTAATTAAGGAAAATTGACTAGCCAGTTTTAGGATGTATGTGAAAATTCAAATATTTTAGAATAACCCAGACAAACTTGAAAAAGATGAGAAAGATGAATTATACATCTCCCTTAATTTCAGGCTTATTCTAGATCTATAATCATCACCACAGTGGATGTGCACATTCAGTTGTTTCTTCATAAGACTACCAACAAGGATAGAAGACAGATATTAGCAATTTGTTTTATGAATAGTACTTACTTGCATAAATCTTATAGATAAGATAAAATATGAGTTCCACCTTACACCTTAACCAAAAATTATTTTTCTAGATTCATTTGGAATTTGAGGGGATTTGGGTTTTTACTCCTTTTTTATTCTCATCTAAACATAAAATCTATATTTTTAAATTTTACTACAAAGAAATATAGGCAAATACATATTTGACATTGGCCAAGGCAAATGTTCCTTATGATGAAGACCAACACATGCCTGGGTATATTAGCATATACCACTTGGTAAGTAGAGTAAGGAGAACCAAAGAAAGTTTCAAGCTCATGAATTTCAGGCCAGCTTGGGCTCATGAGACTCTTTAATAAATTAGACTATATAAAAATATAAGAACATTTATCCATCAAGAGATAAACAACACAGAAAGCAAATACAGCAAAGGTAGAATGGAATGTGTGTAGACCCCAGAATGTATGTCCAGAATGAACATCACACAAAGAAATCCCAAAGGAGAAAAGTAATAATAAAAAAGGGCAAAGACAATGCTGTAGGATACACATAAAGGTTGCAAATGCATTTAAGTTTTCTTACTATCATCAGGAAAGTGCAAATGAAAATTATACCTGTTAGAATTACATTCTACATACCTGCTCCAAAGGTAAAAATTAAAGAGAAGTGACATCAAACATTAGTGAGAATATAGAAAATCTGGGCTCTCATATACTACTGAAAGGAATACTAAATTTCTTAGGAAAACTTTGGCAAATGGATTAAAAAGTTAAATAAAAACCACCCTTCGACCATCAATCACTCTGTATTTACAGATATACAACAAAGATCAAAAAGAATTTTCTACAAGAATATTTATAAAAACTCAAGTGGAGTTTTTAATAAATATTCTTGTAGTAGTCCTAAGCTGGAAGTAGTCCTAAACTGGAAGCTACCCAAAAGATCCATCAGTGGAAGAATGGGTAAGCAAACAAGTGTGTTCAATAGTAAGAAATGACTACTGATGGAGCCAGCAATATTGATAAATCTCAAAACTGTCCTGACTAACAAAGAGCATATACAACATGTATGAATTCAATTAAATTTATGTAAGGTTCAAGATGTGGATAATAGAAATAAAGATGGTGTGGGATTTAGTGGTTGAAGGCTGAGATAATGAAGTGTATATCTTTTCACGAGCATTTCTTTTAATTTTGAGATTATAATTAGAACATTTCCCCCTTCACTTTTATCAATCTAAAACCTCCCACATACAGCTCATTGTTCTCCAAATTCATGTTCTCTATTTTTCATTTGAAATACGTACTTTTTAAAATAGTTTTTCTTGTGTTTATGTTCATACACATGTGCAACTGAGTCTCCTTAGAGGACAGAAGAGTCAGATAACTGGATCTGGAGACACAGACAAGTTGAGAGACACCCGACTGGGATTCTGGGAACTGAACTCTGCAAGAGTTTTCTGCAAGAGCCCTGCACATTCTTAACAGTCAAATCATCTTCAGCACAAAGAATGTACCCAGCACACACACCTCTTCGTAGAGGTGTTAATTTGTCAGAGACTTTTGAATATACAAGTGTATTTCTCTGAATAAAAAACAAAACAAAACTCAGCCAAACTAACAAAAGTTTACCCATGTGAAAATTGAACAAAACCCAACTCCTAAGCCCTCTAGTAACGTATTTAGAGACATGGTACATATGAGCAAAGTAACAAGCTAAAATTCATAAGGTGTAGGCAGGAAAGAGAGGCAGTGTCAAGTCAATACCACCCAAGCTGTTTACAAGCCTGTCTGTGAAGGGCTTCCCATGAGTGGAAAATAGCCTCTGCATTTGTTTCCCCAGCTCTGATTATCGAAGACAGCATGAGGATAGGGTAATCTGCTGCCATTCTTGTTCCTCAGTAGCAAAACATGTGCAAAATATATATCCAGCAGGTAGTCTTTAAGTAATATTTGTAGAGCAAACATTGCAGAGCAACACGGACAGCTCTGCCATGAGGGCTATATAATGATCACCTCCATGGAGAATGCTGTTGACCAGTTCACAAAGCTGTTCTGGATATTTGGTGAGAGCAAAGCCTGATCTGGAAGAGACAGATACAAACACAGGACCAGATTGAGACTTTAAAAATATGAAACATGAAGGTGGTTCAAATCTTGTCTTATTTTGGAGAAAGGGGCTTGTCACCCTATATGCCTTTCAGAGAAGGAAGATGATGACAGAGAGCTTGAAGGAAAAGAAGCAGTAGCATAGTAGTACATTGGTGTTGCTTAGAAACAGTGTTCATTAGAATAGAGTTTTGTTTTCTATGCAGATTTAGGTCCAAAGCAGGTCTGTGTTCACACAGAATTGGTTATTGCTATGGCCATAAATAAAAGGACTGCAGAATTTCAGGAGATTATGTGATAATGTGATTACAGGATTTACTAGAATGAAGGAGTTAAAATTACAAGAAGATCATAAGAAAGGCCCAGATGTAAAAGGCTATAGTGTTGCTCAGTAGTGGAGATGTATGTTTAGAATCTCTGGTTCTTGGATCATAGCAAGCATATTGAGCACATGCTTATGAAAATTCTTCATAGCATGCTACTTTAACTGAAGCTGTATCAATACAGGTAAAAATTATCTATTTACAGAAAGAAAAGATGTCAGTGTCTTTAAAGAGACACAAGTAATTTCCAATTCCCCTTTATTTTAAATAAATTAAAGACATAAGCTTGGGACTGTACTCAGGGTTTTATGCACCTTTATATCTTTGTAGCATATCCTCTGCTTTTCCTAAGCTTATGGTCTATTAAGTAAAGAAGAATAGCTATACCACATTAAAATCAAAAGATACATGTACTATCAGCCATGTTCATTTGACATAAGTGCTAATGCAAGGCGTCAGTTTGCACTGAGATTTAGGCCAGTGCTACAGAAATTTTAAAAAATTAAAAAGAAAGGTAACTTCTTTGGTCAGAGTGATCTCTAGACTAGGTCTGACATTTTTTTATTATGAATAAAGTCATATTTTTTAATCTGTGTATATACTTGTTCAAGCTCCCTTCTTTCTCTTGCCCCTCCCAGTCACTCACTCTTCTCTACATTTCTTTATCTCCTCCTCAGCAAGGCCAGGAGGTCACAAGGTCCATATATGGCTCAGCTCAGCATCCACTCCAGACAGATTTGCTTTCCTCACCCCAACATCAAGACTGAGTCAGGTGTTCCTCTAGAGGGAGTGGGATCCAAGGTGCCAGTCCAAGGTGTATCAGATCCCAAGCTGTTCAGTGGTTGTGGTCTGCAGCTTGGACATGATTTGCTTTTTTCTTTTTTGTTTAGAGTCCATTAATGAGTGAGTATATCCCCTGCTTATTGTTCTGGGTTTGTGATACCTCGCTCAGGAGGATATTCTCCAAATCCATCCATTTGCTTGCAAATTATAGGATATCATTTTTTCTTACTGCTGAGTAGTACTCCATTGTGTAGATGTACCACAGTTTGTTAATTAATTCTTCAGTTGGGGGAAATCTGTTTGTTTCCACGTTCTTGATATTATGAATAATGCTGCTATTAACATAGTTGAGCTAATGCCCTTGGAGTGTGAATGTGTATCTTTAGTTTATACGGCCAGTAGTGGTATTGCTGGATTCTTCAGGAGATTGATCCCCAATTTTCTAAGAAATCTCCATACTACATTCCAGAGTGGCTGAACAAACTTACACTCCCACCAACAATGGAGGAGTGTTCCCCTTGCTCCACAACCTCTCCAGCATAGGCTGTCATCTGTGTCTTTTATCTTAGGCAATCTGACAGGTGTCAGGTGGTACCTCAAAGTTGTTTTGATTTGTATTTCTCTGATGACTAAAGATGTTGAAAACTTTTTCAAGTGACTTTCAGCCATTTGTAATTCTTCTTCTGAGAATTCCCTTTTTAGTTCTGAACCCCATTTTTTGGTTGGGTTATTCAAGATTTTGGGCTCTAGTTTCTTCAGTTCTCTATATATTTTAGAGATCAGTCCTCTATCACTTGTAGGGTTGGTGAAAATCTTTTCCCATTCTGTAGGTAGTCATTTTGTCCTATTAACAGTATCCTTGGCTTTACAGAAGCTCCTCAATTTCAGAAGGTCCCACTTATTGATTGTTGTTCTTACTGTCTGTGCCACTGGTGCTATACTTAGGAAGTGGTCACCTGTGCCTATTCCTTGGAGGGTATTTCCCACTCTCTTTTCTATCAAGTTCAATGTGGCTGGGTTTATGTTGAGGTCTTTGACCCACTTGTTTTTGAGTTTTGTGCAGGGTGACAGGCTTGGATCTATTTTTATTTTTCTACACACTACCATCCAGTACTACCAACAACATTGGTTAAAGATACTATCTTTTTTCCATTGAATATTTTGGGTCTCTTTGTCAAACATCAGGTGTTCATAGGTTTTTGTGTTAATGCCCTGATCCTCAATTCAATTCCATTGTTCTACAAATCCTTTTTAAAGCCAGTACCAGGCTGTTTTTATTACTGTAGCTTTATAGTATAACTTGAAGTCTGGGATGGTGATGCCTCCTGAGGTTCTTTCATTGAGCAAAATTGTTTTTGGTAATCCTGGCTTTCCTGTTATTCCAAATGAAGTTGAGTATTGTTCTTGAAAGGTCCATAAAATATTATGTTGGGATTTTGATGGGCAGTGCATTGAATCTGTAGAATGCTTTTGGTAGAATTACCATTTTTACTATGTTGACCCTACCTATCCAAGAACATGGGAGATCTTTCCATTTTCTGATAACCTCTTCAATTTCTTTCTTCAGTGATTTAAAGTTTTTGTTAAACAGATCTGTTACTTCTTTGGTTATAGTTATTCCAACGTACTTAATGCTATTTACAGGTATTCTAAAGGGTGATGTTTCTCTTATTTCTTCTTCAGCCCTATTATCTTTAGTTTAAAGGAAAGCTACTGATTTCTTTTAGTTTGTCTTGTATCCTGCTACGTTGCTGAAGGTTTTTATTAGCTGTAGAAGTTCCCTGGTAGAATTTTGATAGATAGTTGCAATCATATCATTGGCAAATAGACATAGTTTCATTTCTTCTTTTCCAATTGTATCCCCTTAATCTCCTTTCGTTCTCTTATTGCTTTAGCTAAAACTTTGAGAACTATATTGAGTAGATAAGGGAGGGAGAACATCTTCTAGGTCTGTCTTTTGCACTTCACCTGCTTTGTCAAGCGTGTCTCCAATGGTCTGTCTCACTGGAGATTCAGTCTTCACTCTCCTCTCCTATTCTTCTTCCTTTTTCTTTTCTATCCACAGCACACCCTTCAGAAGTTCCTAATGACACTATGCTCAACATACATAATGATTTTTAATTTCCAGAAAAAGCTTTCATATTAGCTCTTATCAGTTTTTAACTCTGACATATTAAATATTTATGGTTAAGGCACTAAGTCTTGTGGTATATAACAAAATATATACTTACTGTACAATGGGGATATGGTACTCAATGTTTAAAACTATATGAATTGAAATTAACATAATTATACAATATATTATAGATACTGAACATGGATTTAAACCTAAAAATTGGATGCCAGACTTAGAGAAACTTGAAAAGTATGTCATCAAAAAATTCCAAAGGTGCTCAATGACACCATACAAATGTTTTCTATATATAAAAATAGAAAAATTTCTGAAAAGCTCAGAGAAATGAATTTTGTGTGTCTATTACATTTTCTTTTACTTACTACTTCAGAAAAATCTAAAAGAGAATCAAGTCTCTGAACACGAATATACTTCCAGTACTTTAGTTCAAACCAAGTGATTTCTGAGTGTATCTTATCTTCTCAGACAGCCATGATAACTGCTTTTTACTCAAGCACAAAGCACATAGTAAAAAACTACAGGAATCATGAGTACTTGATAGCCTTATGAATGGGAACAGCAAGTAGCTAACACCCAGGTCAAGAAATAGAAAGAAGCATCCTTTGCTGTCTGAGTGCCAACAGTGCAGAGCTGGTTGTTTTCTATTACTAGAAGTTGAGCTGGAAGCACCTCAGAGTTCCATGATGACAGTCCGACAAGTACTTTAAGGAGTATCACCACCATCATGGGATCATTCTCCAAGGCCCTTGCAATGCAAATATGTAGAAGCTGTTTCTTTTGCCCTAGCACTCAGACCTGAGATGAGAGAGACTAAATTTTATAGCTTACACAACAAGCTTTTTGAAGTCTTAGGTGTTGTAAAAGGTTTTCCAGGCCTGTTTGGGCCAGAGGTTTGGACCTGGCCTGTGGCAGCTTTTTCTCCCAAAGAAATGATATTTATATTATTTATATATATATCATATTATATTTATATATAATATATAAAAATATATATTATATATAATTATGTGTCTATAATTATATATATATAAAAGACACTTACATTAACTTCATACTGTTTGGCCCATGTCTCATGCACATTATTAGCTATCTCATTCATCTTAATTCAACCCATTTCTCTAGTATTCTATCTGCACCGTGGCCCAGTCTGTGGCTCACCTGGATTTCTTACATGTCTCTTCTTCGGGGGTCAGATGGCGACTGACTAACTCCACCCTCCTTCTACCTGTCTGTCCTCTGCTTCTCCACCCACTTCTACAGTGCTCCATATAGGCCAAACCAGTTTCTTTATTTACATCATACAGAGAACATTTCCACCACACTTAGGTCCATCTAAAGTGTGAGTTTATTTGAAAAGAGATCCTATTAAAGAAGAAATTCTGAAGGATCAAATGAATCTCAAAATGAGATAGGTTATAAAAAGACAATGAGTACCATTACAATTGTCATTGGAGAGTTCTTTTCATGATACACATTGGAGGCTTGTTCCCTGTGTTGACACTATTATGAATGAGGAAGACTACCTGGTCTGCGCGCCCACGGCTTTTGTCCCCCAAAGAAATGAAATCATACACTTATATCTTTTATACTGTTTGGCCCATATCTTAAGCACATTACTAGCTAACTCTTTCATCTTAATTTAACTCATTTTTATTAATTTGCTCACCACATAGCTCCCAGCCCGTGGCTGGCCGATACCTCTACATGTTTGTTTTTCTTAAGAGTCCGATAAAAGATGATTAACTCTACCCTTTCTTACCTGCCTGCCCTCTAATTCTCCACCCACTTCTACAATACTCTACATAGGCCAAAACAGTTCCTTTATTTACATTATACAAAAAAAAATTCCACCACACTAGTGCAAGGTCTTTCAAGCTTTAAGATCATGTTCTTAAAGGACACTGTAAGATTTCAGCCTCTTTCTTGTCCCTCAGACCACTAGCTGAGTAGTTTTTACTCTGTTATACATCTCACCATAATATGCTGCCAAAGACCCAAAGGAGTTAAATTGTGATCACAGATGAGAGGGCTGGGGACCTGCCAGTCTTTCTCTGACAGATAGAGCAGAGGGAGATCTGGGTCAGCTGGACTCCCCCTGGGGCTGAAACAGGATGGTGAGTGTCGCCAACCTAACCCCCTAGCCACGTGGTGGGGGTGGGGGGAATTGGTGGAGGGCACAGATATATGCTGAGCCGGGGGCCTTGTTGAAGCAGGAACTCATTTTATTGCATCAGGGTAGGACTTATTTAGCGTTATGAGAAGGGGATGGGGTAAGGAATAAGGGCCAGTAATAATTTACCACACTAGCAGAGGCTAAGCAAAGGTGGTCTTAGATTGGGCTATGCTGAGTCTCTCACAAATGGAGTTTATGGCCAGGACAGGTTGCCAAACTCTAGGAAGGCCTAGGAATTTACATTGGGACTCAACCCAGTGGGCCTCAGAATGCCTAACAGGGACCCAACCCAGGGCCATGACAGGCTCTCCTAGTATCCCTTCCAGAGATCAGGCACTAGTTCAGTTTTACTGGAACTGGCTGGGGCTGAGCAAATAGTTCCAGGGAAACCACAACTCAGGGGCAACCAATCTACAGGACCCCCAGAGCCTTTTGCTAGCTCAGCAGGCACTCCCCAGCCTTACACTAGCTAAAAATAGTTTTCTCTACCTTGTCTCTAAAAAGTCCCAAACCACTAATACCATGTACCAATCCTGAAACTTTTTGTTTAAAACCACCAATCAGATCCCTGACTAATCCTTCCAGGCTGAAATTTCCCTCACCTCACTTAAAAGAAGTATGTAAGTTTCTCTCATAGTTGCCATTTGGCACATTGTCAGATGGTTAGACTTCAGTATATTGGTAATTTTAATAAATATACTTGCTGATTGCAAATATAACTGTGGTCTTTTATGGGACTTCTCACAGACACTAACATAGATTAGATTTTCTAAAACTATTAGTCAAACATTATCTTATTTCTAAGCTGACCATCTCAGATACCTGTTATAGTAGCAGAAAATTGACTAACATAAATACCTGAAATCTATAAAGTAATAATAAAATGAGAATGGCCAACATAACATCTTTTATGGTAGAAACAGGCAGATGAATTCATTGAGAAAGTCTCTCAGAAGATGCAAGCATATCACATGACAAGAGTAGAACAGGTCCAAGAAGGAGCAAATGAGATTTTTTTTTAATTAAATCAATCCCAGATTATTTGTTAAATTAACCACATATACATTATCTTCCCCTCTCACCAGTGAATATGATGAGGAAAACAAAAGTATTTGGATCACTCCACATATACCCTGCAGGGCCTTACATATTCACTGGTCAGTAGCATAAAGTGAATTTTTATCCACCGCCTGCCTGTAAACACCAAATCATAAACACAAAAGGCTAGAAAATGAATTTGAATAAAATAGTACTCAAGTGATTCAATAATAATTGTTTTTTTTTCATTCTTTGTCTTTCTGTCCTCTTTCTTTAATTTCAAGGGCTAAAGATGACCACAAGGGAAAGTAGATGCAATCCAAACATGGAGTCCATCAAGAGGCTAAGGAGGAACATCAGGGTCAGGGCATAAGAGACATCTTACATAGACACAGACACAGATGCTAGGCCGATAAGGAGATCTGTGAAGGACAATTATACAGGAATTCTCACTATTGAAGACATGGACAGCAAACAAGAAAGAAATACAAATGATCATAAAAGTATGTGTGTGCTATGTATAAATATGTACATAAATAAATATTTATTTTATTTTACTTTGTTTTAAAAGCCTTAAAAACCCCAGGAAGGAATAAGCATAGAAAGTGTCTATATTGTGGATGCCTTTTATTAAAGAAAACTAATTTTTTTATTATGAAAAAAAGACACATTTTGTATCCTTGTATATCCTTATTCAAGGTCCTTTCCCCCTCCCACCACATCAAGTCATTCTCTCTTCTCCACATCTTCCCATCCTCGCATGGGCAGGAGGTTCCAAGGTCCCACAGTCCCAATATTGCTTAGTTCAGTCACCACTCCTGGAAAATCCAGTTTTCTCCCCCCAACATCAAGACTGAGTCAGGTATTCCTCTAGAGGGAGTGTGATCTAAGGAGTCCATGGTGATTCTGATCCCAAGCTGTTCAGTGGTTGTAGTTTGCAGCTTGGTCATGATTTGCTTTTTTTTTTGTTTAAAGTCCACTAATGAGTGAGTAAGTACATTCCCTGCTTATCTTTCTGGGTTTGTGATTCCTCGCTCAGGAGGATATTCTCCAAATCCATCCATTTGCCTGCAAATTTTAGGATATCATTTTTTCTTACTGCTGAGTAGTACTCCATTGTGTAGATGGACCACAGTTTGTTAATCCATTCTTCAGTTGATGGGCATCAAGGTTGTTTCCAGATTCTTGTTATTATGAATAATATTGCTATGAACATAGTTGAGCTAATGCCTTGGGAGTGTGAATGTACGTCTTTAGGGTATATGCTCAGTAGTGGTTTTGCTGGGTCCTTGGGGAGATTGATTCTCAGTTTTCTGAGAAACCACCATACTGCATTCCAGAGTGGCTGAACAAGCTTACACTCCCACCAACAATGGAGGAGTGTTCCCTTTGCTCTGCACCCTCTTCAGCATAGGTTGTCAGCTGTGTCTTTTATCTTACCCAATCTGACAGATGTCAGATGGTATCTCAAAGTTGTTTTGATTTGTATTTCTCTGATGGCTAAAGATGAAGAACACTTTTTAAAGTGCCTTTCAGCCATTCATAATTCTTCTGCTGAGAATTCCCTTTTTAGTTCTCAACCCCATTTTTTGATTGGGTTATTCAAGGTTTTGGGCTCTAGATTCTTGAGTTCTTTATATATCTTAGAGATCAATCCTCTATCACTTGCAGGTTGGTGAAAATCTTTTCCCATTCTGTAGGCTGTCATTTTGTCCTATAGACAGTGTCCTTGTCTTTACAGAAGCTTCTCAGCTTCAGGAGATATCACTTATTAATTGTTGATCTTAGTATCTGTGCCACTGGTCTTATATTTATGCAGTGGACGCCTGTGCCAATTCGTAGAAGGTTATTTCCCACTTTCTTTTCTATCAAGTTCAAAGTGGCTAGGTTTATGTTGAGGTCTTTGATCCACTTGGATTTGAGTTTTGCGCAGGGTGACAGGCTTGGATCTATCTGCGTTTTTCTACACACTATCAACCAGCTATGCCAACACCATTTGTAAAATATAGTATCTTTTTCCATTGAATATTTTAGGCCTCTTTGTCGAAGATCAGGTGTTCATAGATTTTTGATTTATTGTCTGGATCCTCAATTCTATTCCATTGATCCAAAAGTCTGTTTTTATGCCAGTACCAGTCTGTTTTTATTCCTGTAGCTCTATAGTATACCTTGAAGTCAGGGATGGTGATACCTCCTGAGGTACTTTTGTTGAGCAAAATTATTTTGACTATCCTGGCTTTCCTGTTATTTCAAATGAAATTGAGTATTGTTCTTTTAAGTTCCAACTAAAACTAAAATTTTTAAAATGACAAAACTGTGGGACAATTCTTTTTTTGTCCAAATATGAAAAGTGTGTGTATGTGTGTGTGTGTGTGTGTGTGTTTGTGCATGCCAAAATACAAGAAGCTCCTCAAACAATATAGAAGAATTTAAGAAGAAAATGGGGGAGGCATCAACAATCAAGTATTGGAGAAACCTGGGAAATTTAGATAGCAAAATAATCATGTAAAAGTTTAGATTTCTTAAAGAAAATAGGAATTATCAAGTTCACTATGGTATTTAAATATTTAAGAGATAAGACATGAGTTTTATACTAAATTAAGCTGCCAACTATGAAATATAAAGTAATGGAAATAAGAAAGTTGCTATTGGCATAGGATAGAAATTGCATGAAGTCTAAGTTATCAAAATAGTCTCAGATATTCTCTCTCCAAAATAATTTTTAGTTACCATGGGAACCACAGGGACATTAAAGTGGCAAAATCTGACTCTCACCTGTACATCCCCAGTAGTGAGACAGACAATCATCATTGGCAGTTGACATGGAGCTCCAAAGAAGAGCACATCAACATCTCTGTACTGCTCTTTCATGGATGTTCAGTGTGAGGCACGACACATAAACAAATGAAAATGCAAACTGAAGGACAGCTCCCAGAATGAAACTATCAGTGTCCTAAAAGATGAAGAAAGTTGCCGATTCTGAATGGCCAATGAGACATGGCAACTGGACGTAACCTGAATTCAGTGAGGCCCCCCCCAAAGAAAAAGCAACATTATTGAGGCACTGGAGAAAAATGAATGTTTTATTGACTAAATGTTATTGTGTAAGCATTGATGGATTCATTTGGGAGGTTACTGTGTATCTGTCAAGCTTTTTGACCTTAGTTTTGAGATTCATACACTATAGAGTTCTTGAATTTGGGAATAAGTAGTATGAGTACATCATATTCTCATATAGCTATGAAAGAATGATGGTAATAGGGAGAGGTAGAAGGAGGGAGGGAGCCAATAGGGAAGAGTAGTGTGGGAAACAAAAGTAGGGATATGACAGTTGTAACTAGAACAGAATGTTCCACATGACATTGAAATAAGTCCACATGACATGACCACAAAGTGAACGTATGTGTGATGTGACTCAGGTCACCTTCTCCATTCTGTAAAGTTTAGGACCCAGACCCAGGGGCTGACTTGGGTCTTCCCACACCAGTAAACACAAAGATAATCCCCTGCAGACTTGCCCATAGCTCAACATGCTCTAGACAATTCCTCAATGAGATTCCCTTTCTAGGTAATACTATTTTGTGTCAAGTTGGCAATTAAAACCAACCACACTTGGAACTCAGGCTTCTATCCTCTAGTACTGTGATAAAAGAGTTTTTCTTGTTATACCACTAAGAATAAATTATTTTGTTGAAGCATCCTGTGTGAACAAATACACTATATTTATATAAGTATACCATATAAATATACTATATTTACTATATTTTGGGACATAAAACAAAAAGCACAGTGTTTGCACATTAAAAAGAAACTGGAAAGAATGTTAAAAAATTTTCATAATTAGAAAAAAAGAGCATTATCTGGCATACCTCCATGTATTCAGTTTAGGCTTCTTCTTGTGTTTCTATAATATGACAATATCTGCTCCATTCCCAGGGACACACAAGCCCTTAAAGGTAAAGTACTTAACTTCAATGAGTTTATAGTCTAACTTATGAAAGTAGGTAATAAGTAAGAGATAGTAACCACTATGATTGAATATAAGATAGAAGAGAGTAAAGAGACAGAATAATATGCTACAATTTGTATGTGTCTTAGATTTTCTATTACTGTGATAAAACACCATGTCCAAAATCAGCCTGGGGAGGAAAGGGTCTATTGTATTATATAACTCTCAGGTTAACCCATGGCCAAGGGCAGAAACATGGAAGCAGGAGGTAATATAGAAGCCATGAAGGCTTGCTCCTCATGGCTTAGTCAGCCTTTCTGATACAAACCTGGACTGGACCACCTGCCCAGCGTAGCACCTCCATGGGGCTGGGTCATCCCCCATCCATTATTAACCTAGAAAATACCTACAGGCTTGCCCACAGGCAATCTAGTGAGTCCATCTACTCAATTGAACTCTTCCACTCTAGCTTGTGTCTATTTGAAGTAAAACCAACCAGCACAGTAAATAAGTCAACCTGAAGAGATTTCTCAAAGATGGAACTGAGAAAATGTGGAAGGACTTTGAGTGGAAAGAACAGCAAGAGCAAATGTGGAGAGGTAAGCAGGAGCAAGGATGTCATAGCAACAGCAGAATAAATGAGAGGAGAGCAATTAGAGATTGCTCTGGAAGAGTTGCCAATGATGAGCTCATGGAAAAACTTTAGATCTCAATAACGATCTTAAATTTTATTTATTCTGTCAGGAAAAGCCATTTCAGTATTTTAAGCCCTAGAATGACATAAATAAATTTATATTTTCAATGGGTCTCTCTGGATACAAGGTACAGTCTGTGGAGGGCTTGAATAGAATGAGGAGACTATTGGGAATTGGGCTCTGTCATCTCTTGCCCTTTGCAGACTTACACTCTACCAGATTTGAGTGTGTTTCTAGAAGCTGTCATTAATGTTCTGTGCTCAAGAGGCTCTTCCGTCTTTAGCTTTCAGCTGGGCTCAGCTTATCATAGAGCAATCAGCATCAAACCAAACTGAGAGGTGAGGTCAGAGTCCTTAATTCTCCAGCTCTCCAGCAGCCATATTGCCAAGTATTGATTGTGTCCCTCTACCAAAGGCCATAGAAAGAGGAATAAAAGAGAATGACTCTAGTTTTTTTGGCTTAAATGACTAGAGCAGAGAGGAGAAATGAAAAACAGTCTTTGCAAGGAATAAAAATTGAGACGTGTGCATGTTGCATTTGGAAAGTCTGATAGACAGTCAGGTCTGGATGTTGAGTGGGTAGTTGGAAAGAGAAGAAAAAGGTCAAGAGAAGAAAGTCTGCTTTCAAGATTGAGAAGATATTTTCGTGTCCTCATTAGAAACAAAGCCACTGAGCAGACTCTGGATTAATACCCTTCAAAGTCATAAAATAAAGATTACTCGGTAGTGAGCAACTGAAAATGCAGAAAGAGTAGTGTTATAATAGGTTTCTGGCTCAGACTTTCTGGTCTAGACCAGAGGTTTGATTGGCAGTCTGGCAGTCCAGCAGAAACACTCTCAGTCCCACAGAGACACACAGACACTTATATTAATTTCTGCAGATTGACCTGGGGCACAGGGATGTAGCTTGCTAACTCCTTTATCTGAACTCTTGTTCATCCACGCATCTCGGTACCTTTTCTGCAGCATTTAGCTTTTTTCCTCTGTGTCCTCTGTCAGCTCCAATAACTCTCCAGCATTTGTCTGCTCTGGGGTATTCCCAGAGTTTTCTTAGCCTGGTAGATCTGAATACCCACACTTCCTGTCTGCCTTTGGCCAAGCAGCTTTTTATTAAACCCATAGACAGGACAAGTATTTACAGCATAATCCTGTTACAGAGTGGTAGAGAGAAGAAGTGTCAGCAGAAAGAGGGAAAAAGAGAGAGGGTAAAGTATGCTGGTGGTGTCCTTGGAGCTGAAGCCTGTGCTCCATAATTTGATTAAGAGATACACAGAAAGCTGAGGTCTGTGAGATTTGTTCTGGTGTATTCTCCTGGAGAAAAATAAATGAAAGAGGAATAAAACTAAAAAAGAGAAAAAAATAAATGCATTAGCCTATTTATTTTTAAAGTCATATATTGCTATTTAAATAGCACAATAATTTTTCATTCTGAGCAGTGATAAACAGCAAATCAAATGTGTTACCTATTTATTTTTCTATTGTTCTTATGATAGTTTATTTTTGAAAATTATACTAGTCTTCTCTAATATGACTCACAAAATACACATTTGCTATGATATTTTTAACTGACTGTTGTGTCATTAAGCAAGTCTACCAAAGCATAATTTAAAGGTATAGTTATATCTCTTCCCTTGTAAGATAGTCTCTCTCTATTCTCTCCTCCTCCTCAACCTTCTGCATCTCTCCCTACTTCTTAATATTTTATAGGGTATGAGAGGTAAGTTAAGCCCCTAGGGATATGAAGACGAGAAAGAATAGAGCTAGAATCATTCACTACATCATCAGAGTGCAACTAATCAGAGTTCCTTTCCTTCACTTAAAGAAACATGACCAGAATTGTAGGGTATAATTGTAGAGTATTTAGAGGCACTTGAAAATAATCCCTCTAAGAAGAGCCATGGTTTTATCAGATCAGTTGAAAAGATAAAGTTTTAAATTCTTCAGCAGCAATTCCCTAAGGCAAAGAGAGAAAATTCCACTTTTTGAAACATGGAAAATATCCCCAGCATTAAGCTATTTTAAAAAGCTGTGATTGAGCCCTTCATCTGAAGAGCCAGTCACACAGGAACTGTCACTAATAACTACATTTTCCAGTAATGGGTGGATTTGAGAAAAGGACCAGTTGGCCTCATTCCAGGTGTGACCAAAGACATTTAAAACTCATAGAATTATAGGACTAAGAGAAATTTGAAACCTACATGTTTCAACCTTCCTCTGATACCACTTGCATATGAAAAGGGACAGGAATGTCACTGTATTATAAAGTAGCCTGTTCCAGTGTTTTGCATGCTATCAGTTTTTAAAAATGGCCCTCTTATATTGAATTAGAACCTACCTCTTTTCAGTTCTTCCTCTCAAGAAAGGTATTTACACTGCTCTCTGCCTTTTGAGGACAGATTTGTCTTCTATGTTAGATAAATCCATCTGACCAAAGGACTGTCAATGCAGATATCAAAGGAGGGTATTGGAAGTGGGAGGTGCTCAAGTCTAGTAAGAGGAAACCTAGTGTACCTTTTAGTGGTCATGAGTCATAGTTACAGAGACTATTGGGTTCATTTGTGAAGGCATAGACTTAGCTCTACAAAATTTTATCTTGGGGAAACACCATTTTTTAAGACATCTGGTGCCCACTGGCAGGGCTCAGATGGAAGAAGAATCTAGAAAATTTTTCAGAAATGCTCCTAATCGTCAATAGATTAAAAATGTGGTTTCATCCCAAAAGTTTTACCAAGTAGTTTTAAAGAATTACTCTACCTTATATACCTTTACCCAATCCCAAAATGCCAAGACATATAACACAATGCTTTCTTGTTTCTTTCTTTAAAAACTACCCTCCCCCTGAGTTCAGGCCAAATTCCTTCCACTGAGTTGAAACTTATTGTTTTGGCCCAGCATCTAACTTGTCCCCCCAAAATAACCTGACACTCATGTTTGCACTGGAATGCAGCTCCCTGGTGGTCTTTGGTGGTGGTAGTGGGGTCTCTTTACATGAGTACAACACATTATGCAAACCAAGAGACAATACCAGATAAGGTGCTCTGAATTATTTTGCTGGGACAGTAGGTATGAATTAATACTGTTTGGCATCTACAAAGGAACACATCTCACTAAAATTAAGAAAAGTGATCCTTGGGCAGGAACCATTCCAAAACATTTTCTATTCCTCCTGTGCAGAGAGGAAGACTTTGCCTGCCATTATTACCTCTCCCACCATACACACAAACACATACATGGGCATAGACCCACCATAAGACAGATGATATAATCACAATAATGCATAGATCTAAATAAATTTAGTTAGGAGTTTTATTGTGGGTTGAAGTGAAGCCCCCTGTTTAAGTTTAATTAGCATACCACAGATATTTTTCTAAGCATAAACCCTCAAATTTTGAGTCTGTTAAAATGGTATTTGGAATGTGTGATCTTGGTGTTGCCCTGTCTTGGATCTATGTTCCATGAATTAGCCTGTATCATCTTAAAATGCTTCTGTAGACTCTGTGATGGTGGGAAACCTGTGAAGGAGCCTGGATTTTAAATATGTTTCTTATATCAAAGCCACATGGAAGAAGCATTGACCAGAAGAGGCCCCAAGACACCATGAGAAAGAATGGGTTTTTTGCAATATTTGCTCTAAAAGTGGGTAGTTTTCAGTTACTTTACCACAAGGAACATAGATCCAAGACAGGGTAGCATCAAGATCATACATTCCAAATACCATTTTAACAGACTCAAAATTTGAGGGTTTATGCTACATTATCTATAGTAGAATTATTTGTTATAACATGAATTTTAAAACAATTTATATCTCTGGTAATACTCATTAATTCAAAAGATGATAAATTGTCAATATGAATGTTATGTAAATATTAAACATGAGAAAAACATTCATGTATATTAAAAAAGATCTATGCTATCTCACAGATAACAGCTAATTAAAGAAATGACAAACTGAAACAATGGAATAGTCAGTGTAATAGTTAATTTTAAATTTAAGAAATGCCATCAGGAGATAGAGATACTGTTGGGATCATGTTTGATCTGGCATGATAATACACACACACATATTTATAGAGAAAGTATATCTATACATATATATATATATATATATATATATGGAGAGAGAAACAGAGAGAGAGAGAGAGAGCGCATGTGGGAAGAAGCAAGACAGAGTGTCAGGCAGTGAAAATTCTTCTTAAATTGTGCTTGGAATCAGAACTCAGGGCAGGGAGTGAGTGGCTTCAGAGGCTAGAATCTAACAGATACCTACTATGCCTTACAAAATACCTTTTGCAAGCAAGAAAAAAAAGAGCATCTTCCCATGTCTTAAGAGCTTGCCTTATCCAGGTTGGAAACATTTTTTAAATGAGTAGTAAGCTCAGAGACTTGAGTCAGACAGTTTTCTGGCATAAATTCTTTTCTAAGACTGTGTTTACAGTTCGGAAAGCTTATATATCATCTCTGCATTACTGATAAAAAATAATTTTATTTATTGTAATATCTATTCATCCTTAATGATCGATAATAAACATTACTTTTGAAGCTCAGAGTGAATCAGAAAAAAATCATAACTTTTTAAAAAAATGTTTTATTGGCCTCTTAATTTTAGATTGCACCACTATAAACAGTTTTCATATGGTTATACCAGAAATGTGTCTCGTTAGTTCTTTTCCAGATTTTAAAATTGAATCTTTGCAATTGGATACTACTCTAGAAAGCAAAAGATGCAACAATATTTCAATTTCCAAATATACCATTTAATTAAAGGAATAAATTATTTTTAGTGACTTACTGCTTTCTTCTGGTCTGACCTTTATTGCCTAGGCAGCCCTTGTCAAATCAGTCTCATCTCTGTCTCCAGTCATAAATGCAGCTCTGGGGAACCTATATGGGACTGAACTGAGCCCTCTAAATGTGATTGAGTCTAATGGCATGAGTAGTTTGTGAGGCCTCTAGCAGTGCAACCAGAATTTATTCCTCTGCATGAACTGACTTCTTGGAGCCCATTTCCTACAGAGGAACACCTTGCTCAGCCTTGGTGCTGGAGGAGGGACTTGGTACTGCCTCAACAGGAAATGCCAGATGCATTGACTCATCCTAGGAGTCCTTGCTCTTTCTGGGAAATGGATGAAGGATGAGGTATGGAAAGCTGGGAGAGGAAGGGAGGAGGGGAAACAGGGAACAATGGGGAGTATGTTGAAAAAAATTTAAATTAACATCAAACCTACAGATTATAAAAAAAAATCTAAAAGCTAAAAAAAAAATGTAGCTTTACTTCATGGTTTTGCTGTTTTCTCACTTTTACTAATACACTTATTTAAAAAGACTAATTTGGAATGTAAATAAAAATAGTTGGTGAGACTCATAGGTAGAAGAAGCTTATCTTCTATAAAATATCTGTGATAGATTAATGAATTGTGACTAATAAATAAAAAGTATGAATTATTGTCAATAATGTCAAATTTATCTTGTATTTTAAAATAAGAAAATATGTTAATATTTAAAATATGTTAATATTCTACTGAGGATGTTGTTAATAAATTTTCAAATTTCAATAAAATATACACATGGAAATGACACTTGACTTTTGGAAATAAGCCAGTCACATGATTTTCATGCGCTGGCCTACCAGGAAGAAGCCAAAGTGAAGTGTAGCTGGTAGAGATACCCCTGTGCTTGCCAAGTACCACTGCTGCACACTTACTCATAAATTTAAAAGCTGCTGCATACCCAGAGCCTGCTGGATCCATAAACTAGACTTATACTGTATGCATGCTCGTTCACTGTCGATAATACACAGATTTCTTGAGGCTAATATTATTGACTTACATTGTTTAAGTCACATCATCTCAGGTACTTAGCAAAGTAAAATACAGTCAGTACAGTAAGTATCAAGTAAAAACCAATTAAGGTTTATGAAATGGATGAATACGAACAATAAACTAGCTGCTTCCATGATGTGGAAAATTGTGTGATCAATGCATCTACATTTCCTCAAATACATGTGAGAAACAAAGTCTACTGTTAGAAATGATGGCAAACAGTGTGATAGCTGGGAATGCTACATAAACACTTGATGATACAAACATAGGTTCTTAAAATTCTTTTATTATTATTATTATTATTATTATTATTATTATTTGAATAAAGAACTCATATTTTCTATCCTTGTATATCCTTACTCAAGGTCCCTTCCCCCTCCCACCACATCAGGTCATTCTCTCTTCTCCACATTTCCTCATCCACCCCATGACAAGCGGTCCCAAGGTCCAAAGGTCCGAATATTGCTTAGTTCAGCCTCCACTCCTGGAAAATCCAGTTTTTTCTCCCCAACATCAAGACTGAGTCAGGTGTTCCTCTAGGGGGAGTGGGATCCCAGGTGTCAGTACAAGGTGATTCTGATCCCAAGCTGTTCAATGGTTATGGCTTGAAGCTTGGACATGCTTTGCTTATTCTTTCTTATTTAGAGTCCACTAATGAGTGAGTACATCCCGTGCTTATCTTTCTGGGTTTGAGATACCTTGTTTAAGAGGAAGATATTCCCGAAATCCATCCATTTGCCTGCAAATTTTAAGATATTAAATTTTCTTAATGCTGAGTAGTACTCCATTGTATAGGTGTACCACAGTTTGTTAATCCATTCTTCAGTTGAAGGACATCTAGGTTGTTTCCAGGTTCTTACTATTTCAAATAAAGCTACTATGTACATAGTTGAACTAATGGCATTGGAGTGTGACTGTGAGTCTTTAGGGTATATACCCAGAAGTGGTATTCCTGGATCATTGGGGAGATTGATTCTCAATTTTCTGAGAAACCACCATACTGCATTCCAGAGTGGCTGAACAAGCTTATACTCCCACCAATAATGGAGGAGTGTTCTCCTTGCTCCACAACCTCTTGAGCATAGGCTGTTATCTATGTTTTCTATCTTTGTCAATCTGACAGGTGTCAGGTGGTATCTCAAAGTTGTTTTGATTTGCATTTCTCTGATGGCTAAAGATGATGAGCACTCTTTCAAGTGCCTTTCAGCCATTCGAAATTCCTCTGCTGAGACTTCCCTTTTTAGATCTGAACCCCATTTTTTGATTGGGTTATTCAAGGTTTTGGGCTCTAGATTCTTGAGTTCTTTATGTAACTTAGAGATCAATCCTCTATCACTTGTAGGATTGGTGAAAATCTTTTGCCATTTTGTAGGCTGTCGTTTTGTCCTATTGAAAGTGTCCTTGGCTATACAGAAGCTTTTCAGCTTAAGGAGATCACACTTATTGATTGTTTATCTTAGCATCTGTGCCATATTGTTATATAGAGGAAGTGGTCACCTGTGCCAATTTGTAGAAGTGTCTTTTTCCGCTGTCTTTTCTATCAAGTTGAAACTGGCTTGGTTTATGTTGAAGTCTTTAATCCACTTGGATTTGGGCAGGTGACAGGCTTGGATCTATTTGCATTTTTCTACACACTACCATCCAGCTATGACAACACCATTTGTTAAATATGCTATCTTTTTTCCATTGAATATTTTGGGCCTCTTTGTTGAAGATCAGGCATTCATAGATTTTCAGTTAATGTATGGACCCTGAAATCTATTCCATTAATCTACAAGTCTGTTTTTATGCCAGTGCCAGGCTGTTTTTATAACTGTAGCTCTATAGTATAACTTGAAGTCAGGGATGGTTATGCCTCCTAAAGTTCTTTTGTTGAGCAAAACTGTTTTGGCAATCCTGGCTTTCCTGTTATTCCAAATAAAATGTTCTTTCAAGGTCCAAAAAATATTGTGTTGGGATTTTGATGGGCAGTAGATTATTTGGGTTATTATGTTGATCCTACCTATCCAGGAACATGAGAGAGTTTTCCATTTTCTGATATCCTCTTCAATTTCTTTCTTCAGTGATTTAAATTTTTTGTCAAATAGATCTGTTACTTCTTTGGTTATACTTATTCAAAAGTATTTAATACTATTTGCAGTTAATACAAAGGGTGATATTTCTCTTATTTCTTTTTCAGCCCTTTTATTTTTAGTGTATAGAAGGGCTATTGATTTCTTTGAGTTAATCTTGTATCCTGCTATATTTTTGAAGGGGTTTATCAGCCATAGAAGTTCCTTGGAAGAATTTTGTGAGTCACTTATGTATACAATCATATCATCTGCAAATAGAGATAGTTTCACTTCTTCAATTTGTATCCCCTTAATCACCTTTTGTTCTCTTATTGCTTTAGCTAAAACTTCAAGAACTATATTGAATAGATAAGGGGAGTGAGGTCATCCTTGTCTAGTTACTGATTTTAGTGGGATTGTTTTGAGATTTTCTCCATTAAGTTTGATGCTGGCTGTCGGTCTCTTATAAATCATCTTTATTATATATAGTTATTCTCCCTGTATTTCTGATCCTTCCAGAGCTTTTATCATAAAGGAGTGTTGAATTTTGTCAAAGGCTTTTTCAGCATCTAAGGATATGTTCATGTGGTTTTGTTCCTTTGATTTGTTTAAATGATAAATGGATAACATTTATGGATTTTTGTATGTTAAATCAACCCTGCATTTCTGGAATGAAGCCTACTTGGTTGTGGTCGATGATATTTTTTATGTATTGTTTTATACAGTTTGCCAAAATTTTGTTGAGAATTTTAGCATCAATATTCGTGAGTGAAATTGGTCTGTAATTCTCCTTCTTTGTTGTTTCTTTGAGTAGTTTGGGTATTAGGGTAATTGTGGCCTCCTAAAAGGAAATTGGCAATATTCCTTCAGTTTCTACTGTGTGAAATAGTTTGAGGCATAATGGTAGTAATTCCTCTTTGAATGTCTGGTAGAATTCTGCACTGAAACCATCTGGACCAGGGCTTTTATTTTGGGGGAGGCTTTTAATGACAGCTTCAATTTCTTTAAGGGTTATAGGCCTGTTTAGGTAATTAATCTGGTCTTCATTTATTTTTGGTAAATGGTACCTGTCTAAAAACCTGTCCATTTCTTATAGGTTTTCCATTGTTGTGGAATATAGATTTTCAAAGTATGTACTGATAATTTCCTGGATTCCCTGGGGGTCTGTTGTTATGTTCTCTTTTCATTTCTGATTTTGTTGATTTGGACACTCTCCCTCTGCGTTTTGATTAGTTTGGATAAGGGCTTATCTATCTTGTTGACTTTCTCAGAGAACCAACTCTTATATTCATTGATTCTTTGTATTGTTTTTGTTTGTTTGTTTGTTTCAATTGTGTTGATTTCTGCTCTAAATTTGATTATTTCCTGCTGTCTACTCCTTCTAGGTGAGTTTTCTTCTAATTGTTCTAAGTTTTTTAACTAAGCTGATCTGTTAGTTCTCTAGTGTGTGATTTCTCTAGGTTTTTCATATAGGCATCTAGCTGTAGCGGGTATCCCAGAGGCGTTGTTTACAGCGCGCGCCCGCGCACGCAGCAGCGTGCGGAGGCGGCGGCTGCTGCGGCGGCGGCTGCGGCGACAAAAGCAGGGGCGAGTCTTCCGGCTCCGGCGCGGTGGCGGCTCCGTACTGCAGTGGCTGGCTCTTTTGCTCATAATTATAACAAAATAAATCTTATTTAAAACATAACAATTAATAACAAGTTTATTCCGTGATATTTGGCGCCCAACGTGGGTTCTCTATACGATATAAATAAAAACTGTTTAGACCCATACAGAGCACCATAAAAGTAAATAAAAAATCAGAGACAACCAAATAAAAAAAAAGAGTAGAGTTTACTAGTCGCCATCTGTCCCCCCCCAAAAAAACATATAAAAATCCAAGTGAGCCACGGGCTACAAGCCACGTGATAAATAAATTCATAAAAATAAGTTAATTTAAAAAAATAAAACAAACTAATAATGTGCTTAAGACATGGGCCAAACAATATAAAATATATAAACATATAATTCATTTCTTTTGGGGGGCAAAAGCTACAGACACACAAACCAGACTCCACACCGCCGGCACCACATGCGTGCCAAGTCACAAATCTCCAAACCCAAACAGGCCAAAAAAAACATACTACAACATCTAGCACTATTAATTTTCCTCTTAAGACTGCTTTCATTGTGTCCCACAAGTTTGGGCACATTGTGGTTTCACTTTCATTATATTCTAAGAAGACTTTGATTTCTTAATTTCTTCCTTGACCCAGAAGTGGTTCAGCTGAATGATGTTTAGTTTCCATGAGTTGGTAGGCTTTCTTTGATTTTTGATGTTGTTGAACTCTAACTTTAGGGCCTAATGGCCCGATATATTACAAGAGATTATTTCATTTTTTTGTATCTGTTGATACTGGCTTTATGACCAATTATGTGGTCAATTTTAGAGAAAGTCCCATGAGGAGCTGAGAAATATGTATATTTCTTTGCATTTATGTAGAAGCTTCTGTAGATATCTATTGAAACCATTTGTATCATACCCTCTGTTAGACTCCTTATTTCTATGTTGAATCTCTTTCTGGTTGACCTATCCAGGGATGAAAGTGGGATATTGAATTCTCCCACTATTAGAGTGTGAGAATTGATGAGGGATTTCAGCTTTAGCAGTGTTTCTTTTTCATAAGTAAGTGCCCTTATATTAGCAGCATAGATATTCAGTAGTGAAATATCCTCTTGACCAATTTTTCCTGTGATGAATAAGTAATGACCAATTTGGTCCTTTTTAATTGCTTTTAGCTTAAAGTCTACTTTGTTAGATATTAGAATGTCAACCCCAGCTTATTCCTTAGGACCATTTACTGGAAAATCTTTTCCCAGCCCTTTACTCTGAGCCTGTGTCTGTCTTTGTGGTTGAGGTGTGTTTCTTCTAGGCATCAGAAGGATGACTTCTGTTGTTGTATCCATCTTGTTACTTTGTGTCTTTTTAAAGATGAGTTGAATCCGTTGATATTAAGGGATATTTGTGACCACTGTGTCATATTTCCTGTCATTTCTGGTGATAATTTGTTTGTATTTCCTGTCTCTGGGGTATTCTTTTGTGGAATTATTGATTGTTTGTTGTTTCATGGGTATATCTGTGGTCCCTAGGTTGGAGTTTTCCCTCTGATACTTTCTGTAGTGCTAGATTGGTAGATAGGTATTGTTTCAGTCTGACTTTGTCATGATATATCTTGTTTACTCCATTTATTTTTGATAGATAATTTTGCTGGGTATAGTATTCTAGTTTGGCAGCCATGGTCTTTTCGCATCTTTATAACTTCTGACCAAACCCTTCTAGCTTTCACCATTTCCATTGAATAGTCAGGTGTTATTTGATGGGTCTGCCTTCATCAGTAAGTTGGCCCTTTTCTTTTGCAGCTCTTAAGATTTTTCTTTGTTCTGTATATTTTGTGTCTTGATTATTATGTGGTGTGCTAACTTTTAGGGGGTCATATCTACTTGGTGTTCTGTAAGCTTCTGGTATCTTTATACACATTTCTTTCTTCAAGTTAGGAAAGTTTTCTTCTATGATTTTACTGAACACATTATCTGTGCCATTGAGCTGGTATTCTCCTTCTTCTATTCCTATTATTCTCAAGTTAGATCTTTTCATGGTGTCCCAGATTTCCTGAACATTTTGAGTATGGCTTTTTTGGTTTCAGTATTTTCTTTGACTGATATATCTATTTGAGCTACTGAGTCTTCCACTTCAGAGACTCTATCTTCCATCTCTTGAACTCTGTTTGTTATGCTTGTATCTGTGGTTCCAGCTTTTTTCTTCAGGTTTTCTATTTCCATCTTTGCCTCATTTTGTGCCTTTTTTATTGCTTCTATTTCAGTTTTTATTTCCTGGCATGTTTCTTTCATTTTTTGGTTTACCTCTTCTTGGTTTTCTTCTAAGGGTTTGTTCATCTCCTCCAATTTTTTGTTTGTAGTTTCTTCTATTTCTTTAAGAGAATTTTTCATATCTTCTTTGAAGGCTTCAATGATCATCATAAAGTTATTTTTGGTGTTGCTTCCTTCTGCTTCCTCTTCTTTGCTCTGTTCAGGTCTTGTAGTTGTAGAACCACCACTTTCTTCTGGAGTTACCTTGTTGTTCTCTATATTATTATATGTATTTTTGCACTGGCATCTGCCCATGCCTTCAGTGGTTCACGGTTATGTGACTCCTGGTCAATTGTGGCAAGAGGACTTGTGTGTCTCCTGCCGTGTCTGAGCAAGGGGTCTGCTCAATTTCTGACTCCACTCCGGGCAGGGGTCTGAATTTCAAGTCCTCTCTGCTAATGCATTTGAGGGCGGTGTTGCCATGGGCTGCCCCCTCTTTAGTTGCAGCTGCAGGAGCCCCTCACAGCCCAACTCTATTCCGTTTTCCTCAGGAGTGTGTGGAGACACGTACCGCAGACAGAAAGTGGTTCTGGAACACAACTTTCCCGGGCACAGATTCAGGTACCAGTGCAGGTTCTTAAATTTCACAATAAAACAAAGTACCTTAATTTCACAATGACTTCTAAAAATGCATAGTTATACAAGAAATAAAAATTTCAGTACTCTCACTCCCCTCAAAGGAACACCTGACTCAGTCTTGATGTTGGGGGAAGAAAACTGGATCTGCCAGGAGTAGAGTCTGAACTGAGCAATATTGGGACCATGGAACCTTGGGACCTCCTGCCCATTCTGGGGAGGAGATGGGGAGATGTGGAGAAGAGAGATGTGGTGGCTGAGGTAAGGGACCTTGAATAAGGATATACAACGATATAAAATGTGACTTCTTTATTCATAATAAAAAAAAGAAAAAAAAAGAATGCACACACAGAATAAAAAAAAATTCAGTACTATTTTAAAATTATTCTGCTATAGTCTTCAAATAAATTTTGTTATATTATGATAATATCATATACATTTATGTTTGTGGTATGTGAGAGAGAAATACTGTAATATTTCAAAGCACTGAAAATATTTCAAGTACAGAATAAAAAGAAGACATTTGCCTGTGAATTAATCATAAATAGAAAATGCCTTGTGAACAAGAAAAAAAATCTGTCTTATCTGTATATAAGGAGGTTAGACATATTTTCATATGGCCATCGTAATATTAACATATCAAACTTTATGTTTTTTTTTAATTTTTTTCTTATACCTATCATTGCTGCCCCTCCCACCCCTCCTCCCACTTCTCCCCCACCCTTTCCCCATCCATTTCCCAAGGAAGGCAAGGAATCCCAAGGTAAGTCAATTCAGTCTGGCATATCCAGTTGAGGTATGACTAAGGCCCTCTCTCCCCAGTAGCAAGGCTGAGTAAGGTGTTCTGCTATAGAAAATGGGCTCTGAGAAGCCAGTTCATGCACCAAGAATGAAATCTGATCTTACTGCAAGAGGCTTCACAAACTGCCCATGCCCTTTGACTGCCATCTACATTCAAACGGTTTAGATCCATTCCATGAAGATTCCTCTGCTGCAATTTCAGAGTCAGTAAGCTCCCAACAACAAGGGTCAGCCATCTCTGTGGGTCTCCTGCTTATGCTACCTTTATTTTTAATTCTCTCCCTCACTTCAGCTGAACCTAGAACTCAACTCTATGATTAGCTCTGGTTCTTTGCATCTGTCTCCATCAGCTGCTGGATGAAGGTTTTATAGAATTATAAAACTAGGGCAATTAGTTGGTCATTCATTTGATTATAGAAGAAGGCCAGTTCAGGTACACTCTCCGATATTGCTTGGAGTCCTAGCTTGTTGGGAACCAAGGGCCAATGTGCTTTGTGTCTCAAGCTTCTTCTCCAGGAATTCAGTCCTTCAGGCAAGACTCAAATTAGGCTTCCTTTTTACTGTGAGTTAAGCTTTTTCACAGGCAGCAAACAGGTGTCTCCTTTCTGGTCAGACTCCCAGAGAACAGGTGTCCCTCTTCTGGTTAGGCAATTGATAGATATATTTCCAAAGTAACACATGCTATTTTAGCAGAATACCTTTAAACTGTGGAATGTCCCCACCCTATCTGTCTGTGTGAACTTTTCCACCTTGAGTCCCTATTTAAGTGCTGGCTGAAAAATAAAGTTTGGATAGCTTGATCAGGTTTTTGTCTTGTCCTCCATTCTTTCATGTTCTTGTCTTCCATTTGTCTCACCCCTAGTTTTAGATCCACGTTGAAGACCCTGCTGGCTGGAGCACTAGCTGGAGTCACCTTGTGGGTTCTTGGATGTTTCCCTAACTCCACAATGGTTCACTCTATCAAAATATCTATGTTTTTGTTTTCTTTCTCTATTGCTCCTCTCACTCAACCATCCCATTTGCTTATGTCCTCTACTCATTTCTTGCTCTCTCTATATATATATGATCTAAATTTACTCAGGAAATCTCTTTTTCCCCTTCCCAGAGGGATCCATGGATGCCTCTCTTAAGTTTCTCCAGTTACCTAGCTGCTCTGAAATTGTGGATTGTAGCCACATGTTTATTTTTCTGAATCTGTGTTACCTTACTTAGGATGATACACTCCAGATCCATCCATTTGCCTGAAAATTTCAGGATATCATTTTTTTTTCATTCTGAGAAGTATTCCTTCATCTAAATGTACCACAATTATTTTAATCCATTCTTCAGTTGAGGGCATCTAGGTTGTTTTCAGGTTCTGGCTATTAAGTATAATGCTGCTATGAATATAGTTGAGCTAATGTCATTGAGATAAGAATGTGCATCTTTTGGGTATATGTTGGATCATTGAGTAGATTGATTCTCAGGTTTCTGAGGAACTGTCATACTGATTTCCAAAATGGCGGTAAAAATTTACATACCCACCAGCAATGGAAGGGTGTTTTCCTGGCTCCACATCCCCTCCAGCATAGTCTGTCATCTGTGTCTTTGATATTAGCCATTCTGACAAGTGTAAGATATATAGTGTAAATACATAATTATATTTCTATATTTCTTATATAGAAATCCAAATTAAAATAAATCTAAGATACTAAGACAGAGTATGTGGTCAATTTTAGAGAAAGTTTCATGGAGTGCTAGAAAGAAGGTGTATTCTTTGGTGTTTCAGTAGAATGTTCTGTATGTATCTATTAAGTCCATTTGATTCATAATATCTGTTAGCATCATTATTTGTGTGTTAGGTATTTGTCTGTTAGACCTACCCATTGGTGAGTGGGATATTGAAATCTCCCACTATTAGTGTACAGGGTTTGATGTTAGGTTTTTTAAACTGTTTTTTGTTTATATCAAACATTTTATAAAAATTTTTATAAAAAAGCAAAACTTTCAGAATATAGAATATATAACAAAAAATCCGTAAGTAATAAAACTTCTCTATTCTCTAAAATACATGAGGCATAAAAAATAGAATCTAAAGCTTTAAATAAAATCTAAAGCTTCTCAAGCCAGATTAGACTCAGCTACAGATAAAGAAAGCACAGTAGGTCATAGCTAATGCCCACGGATGCACTATGGCCACCCCAAATTTCTGCTAAGCAACCCTTTTACAGTCAAACCAGAAGTCCACTAATGAGTAAACATATTCACTTCTTATCCTTCTGGGTTTGTGATAACTCGCTCAGGAGAATATTCTCCAGGTCCATCCATTAGCCTGGGAATATTAGCATATCATTTTTAATTACAGCTGAGTACTACTCCATTGTGTAGATGTACCACAGTTTGTTAATCCATTCTTCAGTTGAGGGACATCTAGGTTGTTTCCAGGTTCTTGCTATTACAAATAATGCTGCTATGAGCATAGTTGAGCTAATGCCATTGGAGTGTGACTGTGAGTCTTTAGAGTATACACCCAGAAGTGGTATTGTTGGGTCCTTCTGGAGATTGATTCTCAATTTTCTGATAAACCGCCATACTGTGTCCCAAAGTGGCTGAACACTCTTACACTCCCACCAACAATGGAGGAGTGTTCTCCTTGTTCCACATCCTATCCAACATAGGCTGTAATCTGTGCCTTTTATCTTAGCCAATCTAACAGGTGTCAGATGGTATATCAAAGTTGTTTTGATTGTCATTTCTCTGATGGCTAAAGATGATGAGCACTTTTTCAGGTGCATTTCAGCCATTCGTAGTTCCTCTCCTGAGAATTCCCTTTTTAGATCTGAACCCCATTTTTTGATTGGATTATTCAAGGTTTTGGTCTCTAGATCTTGAGCTCTTTATATATCTTAGAGATCAGTCCTCTATCACTTGTAGGATTGGTGAAAATCTTTTACCATTCTGTAGGCTGTCATTTTGTCCTATTGACAGTGTCCTAGGATTTACAGAACCTTCTTAGCTTCAAGAGATCCCACTTATTGTTAGTCTTAGTGTCTGTGCCACAGGGGTTATATTTAGAATGTGGTCATCTGTGCCAATTCATAGAAGTGTATTTCCCACTTTCTTTTCCATCAAGTTCAAAGTGGCTAGGTTTATGTTGAGGTCTTTGATCCACTTCAATTTGAGTTTTCTGCAGGGTGACAGGCTCAGATCTATTTGGATTTTTCTACACACTTCCATCCACTATGCCAACACAATTTGTTAAATATACTACTTTTTTTCATTGAATATTTTGGGCCTCATTGTCAAAGATCAGGTGTTTATAGGTTTTTGGGTTAATGTCTGGATCCACAATTCTATTCCATTGATCCACAAGTCTGTTTTTATGCCAGTACCAGGCTATTTTTATTCCTGTAGCTCTATAGGATAACTTGAAGTCAGGGATGGTGATAACTCCTGAGGCTCTTTTGTTGAGTAAAATTGTTTTGGCAATCCTCACTTTCCTGTTATTCCAAATGAAATTCAGTATTGTTCTTTCAAGGTCCAAAAAATATTGTGTTGGGATTTTGATGGGCAGTGCATTGAATCTGTAGATTGCCTTTGGTAGAATTGCCATTTTTACTATGTTGATCCTACCAGTCCAGGAACTTGGGAAAACTTTCCATTTTCTGATATCCTCTTCAATTATTTCTTCAGTGATTTAAAATTTTTGCCAAATAGGTCTGTTACTTCTTTGGTTATAGTTACTCCAAGGTATTTAATACTATTTGCAGCTATTATGAATGGTAATGTTTCCCTTATTTCTTTCTCATGTCTTTTATTTTCAGTGTATAGAAGGGGTACTGATTTCTTTGAGTTAATCTTGTATCCTGCTACATTGATGAAGGTGTTTATCAGCCGTAGCAGTTTCTTAGAAGAATTTTGTGGGTCACTTATGTATGCAACCATATCATCTGCAAATAGAGATAGTTTCACTTCTTCTTTTTCACTTTGTATCCCCTTAATCCCTTTTTATCCCTTATTGCTTTAGCTAAAACTTCAGGAACTATATTGAATATATAAGGGGAGAGTGCACATCTTTGTCTAGCTCCTGATTTTAGTGGGATTGCTATGAGTTTCTCTCCATTAAGTTTGATACTGGTTGTCGGCTTCTTGTAAATCGCCTTTATCATATTTAGATATTCTCCCTGTATTCCTGATCTCTCCAGGGCTTTAATAATAAAGGAGTGTTGGATTTTGTCAAAGGCTTTTTCAGCATCTAAGGATATGATCATGTGATTTTGTTCCTTTAGTTTGTTTATATGATGTATAGCATTTACACCTTTTCATATGTTAAACCAGCCATGCATAACTGGGATGAAACCTACTTGGTGATGGTGGATGATATTTTTTATACATTGTTGTATATGGTTTGCCAAAAGTTTGTTGAGAATTTTCTCATCAATATTCATGAGGGAAATTGGTCTGTAATTCTCCTTCTTTGTTGTGTCTTTGAGTGGCTTGGGTATTAGATTATTTGTGGCCTCATAAAAGGAATTTGGCAATATTACTTTAGTTTCTACTGTGGGAAATAGTTTGAGGCACAATGGTAGTAATTCCTCTTTGAATGTCTGGTAGAATTCTGCAATGAAACCATCTGGACCAGGGTCTTTAATTTTGGGGAGGCTTTTAAGGACAGCTTGAATTTCCTTAAGGGTTATAGGCCTGTTTAGGTAACTAATGTGATCTTCATTTAATTTTGGTAGGTGGTAACTGTCCAGAAAGGTGTCCATTTCTTCTAGGTTTTCCATTTTTGTGGAATACAGATTTTCAAAATATGATCTGATGATTGTCTGTATTTCCTGGGGATCTGTTGTTATGTCCCCTTTTCATTTCTGATTTTGTTGAACACTCTCTCCCTGTTTTTTAATTAGTTTGGCTAAGGGTTTATATATCTTGTTAACTTTCTCAAAGAACCAACTCTTAGATTGACTGATTCTTTGTATTGTTCTTTTTGTTTCAATTGTATTGATTTCAGCTCTAAATTTGATTATTTCCTGCTGTCTAGTCCTTCTAGGTGAGTTCGCTTCTAATTGTTCTAAGGCTTTCAGCTGAGCTGTTAGGTCTCTCATGTGGGATTTCTCTAGGGTTTCATGAATTTCAGAAAATTCATCTAGCGCTACGAATTTTCCTCTTAAGACACTCCTCCATTGTTGGTGGGATTGTAAGCTTGTTCAGCCACTTTGGAATACAATATGGAGGTTTCTCAGAAAATTGAGAATCAATCTCCCCAAGGACCCAGCAATAGCACTTCTGGGTGTATACCCTAAAGAAGCACATTCACACTCCAAAGGTATTAGCTCAACTATGTTCATAGCAGCATTATTTGTAATAGCAAGAACCTGGAAACAACCTAGATGTCCCTCAACTGAAGAATGGATTAACAAACTGTGGTACATCTACACAATGGAATACTACTCAGCAGTAAGAAAAAGTGATATCCTAAAATTCACAGGCAAATGGATAGATTTGGAGAATATCCTCCTGAGCGAAGTATCACAAACTCAGAGAGATAAGCAGGGGATGTACTCACTCACTAGTGGTCTCTAAACAAACAAACAAGAAAAAAAGGCAAACATGCCCAAGCAGCAAACCACAACCACTGAACAGCTTGGGATCAGAAGCACCCTGGAATGACCCTTCAAACCCCAGTCCAACTATAGGAACACCTGACTCACTCTTGAGGGAGGAGGGACAAAACTGGAATTGGCCAGGAGTGAAGACTGATCCAAGCATTATTGGGTCAATGGGACCACAGGACTGTCTGCTCCCTGCCAAGGGATGGGATGGGGAGTTGCAGAGAAGAAAAATGACCAGATGTGGTGGGAGGGGAAAGAGACCTTGAATAAGGATATACAGGGATGGAAAAAAAAATTCAGAGGGAAAGCTGAACACAAAGAAAATATATGTGTAGCAATCTTATTTGCATTTCCACCCTTGATAAGCCATGCTTATGATTCTTATCCTCTGTATAGTTATTGTTAACTCTTCCGCATTTTAAATTCTTTTTACTGGTTTTTTTGATAAATACAAAATAAAGAAGGAAAAAAAAGAAGAAATGCTCAATAATAATAATAATAATAATAATAATAATAAAGACTGCTTTCATTTTGTCCCACAAGTTTGGATATGTTGTAGATTCATTTTCATTAAATACTAGGTACACTTTGATTTTTTTCTTAATTTCTTCCTTTACCCAGAGATGGTACAGCCGAGTGATTGTTAGTTTCCATGAGTTGGTAGGCTTTCTTTGATTTTTTATGTAGTTGAACTCTAACTTTAGGCCCTTGTGGTCTGATATGTTACAATGGATTATTTCCATTTTTTGTATATGTTGATATTTGCTTTATGACCAATTATGTGGTCAATTTTAGAGAAGTTCCATGAGGAGCTGAGAAATATGTATATTCCTTTGCATTTGGGTGGAAGCTTCTGTAGATATCTGTTAAATCCATTTGCATCATAACCTCTTTTAGACTCCTTATTTCTCTGTTGAATCTCTGTCTGATTGACCTATCCAGAATTGAATGTCGGGTATTGATGTCTCCCACTATTAAGGTATAAGAAGTGATGTGGGATTAGAGCTTTAGCAGTGTTTCTTTTACATAAGTAGGTGCCCTTATATTAGGTGCACAAATATTCTGGATTGAAATCCCCTCAACCAATTTTTCCTGTGATGAATAAGTAGTGACCATCTTGGTCCCTTTTAATTGCTTTTAGCTTAAAGTCTACTTTTTTAGATATTAGGATTGCAATCCCTGCTTTTTTCTTAGGACCATTTGACTGGAAAATCTTTTCCCAGCCCTTTATTTTAAGCCTGTGTCTGTCCTTATGGTTGAGGTGTGTTTCTTGTAGGCAACAGAAGGATGGCTTCTGTTGTTGTATCCATCTTGTTAGAGTGTGACGTTTTATAGGAGAATTGAGTCCATTGATTTTAAGGGAAATTGGTGACCATTGATTGATATTTCCTGTCATATTTGGTGGTAACCTGTTTGTATTTCCTTTCTCTGGAATATTCTTCTGTGAAATTATTGATTGTTTTTGGTTTCATAGATGTATCTGGGGTCCTTAGGTTGGAATTTCCCCTCTAATACTCTCTGTAGCACTGGATTGGTAGATAGATATTCTTTCATTCTGACTTTGTCATGAAATATCTTGTTTACTCCATCTATGGTGATTGATAATTTTGCAGGATATAGTATTCTAGATTCGCAGCCATGCTTTTTTAGCGTCTGTATAACTTCTGACCAAGCCTTTCTAGCTTTCATCATTTCCATTGAATAATCAGATGTTATTCTGATGGTTCTGCCTTTATATGTAAGTTGGCCCTTTTCTTTTGCAGCTCTTGTAATTTTTTTCTTTGTTCTGTATGTTTTGTGGCTTGATTATAATTTGGCACACTGACTTTTTTGGGGAGGTCATATCTATTTGGTTTTGGGTAAGCTTCTTGTATGTTTATAGGCATTTCCTTCTTCAGGTTAAGGAAGTTTTCTTCTATGGTTTTATTGAAAACATTATCTGTGCCTTTGAGCTGGTATTCTTCTCCTTTTTCCATTCCTATTATTCTCAGATTAGGTCTTTTCATGGTGTCTCAGATTTCCTGAACATTTTGAGTGATGGCTTTTTTAGTTTTAGTATTTTCTTTGACTGATATATCTATTTGAGCTACTGAGTCTTCCACTTCAGAGACTCTATTTTTCATCTCTTGAAGTCTGTTTGTTATGCTTGTATCTGTGGTTCCAGCTTTTTTTCTTCAGATTTTCTATTTCCATCTTTGCCTCATTTTGTGCCTTTTTTATTGCTTCTATTTCAGCTTTTAGTTCCTGGCATGTTTCTTTCATAGATTTGTTCATCTCTTTGAATTTTTTGTTTGTATTTTCTTCTATTTCTTTAAGGCTATTTTTCATATCTTCTTTGAGAGCTTCGATGATCATCATAAAGTAATTTTTGGTGCTGTTTCCTTCTGTTTCCTCTTCATTGCTCAGTTCATGAGTTGTATTTGTAGGATCGCCACTTTCTTCTGAAGTTACCTTGTTGTTCTTTATATTTTTATGTAAATTTTTGCACTAGCGTCTGCCCATGGCCTCAGTAGTTCATGATTAGGTGGCTCCTCATCAGTTGTGGCACTCGGGCTTATGTGCCTCCTGTCATGTCTCAGGAAAAAGTCTGCTCAATCTCTACCTCTGTTCTGGTCAGAGGACTGAATTTCCAGTTCAATCTTTCTCTGTTTGACCAATTGGGGGCGAGTTGTCGGCCATGCAAATTTCCTCAGCAGCAGCTGGGGGGACTGTGGGAGTCAGAGCTTATCTCCATCTGCTACAGAGTGTGTGGGTCAACGCTCTGCATACAGCCCCCAGTCCCGGAACTGGAACTGAAACCAATGGGAGCTCAACTCTCCCTGGCAGGGATACAGGTGCTCAGGCCTGCTGACCCCTCCTCCCCTCTGAGCAGGGTCTGAGTCTGTCCTTCAGGGTCCCCAGTCTTATTGGATTGCTCAGTTGGAGATGGGTAGCCATGCAAACTTCCTTATCAGCAGCTGGGGAGAATATGGCAGTCAGAGCTTATCTCCATCTGCTACAGAGAGCATGGGTGTACACTCTGCAGAGAGGACCTGATCCCAGAACCGGAAACAGAACAGAGGGGAGCTCAACTCTCCCTGGCAGGGATACAGGCACTCAGGCCTGCTGATCCCTCCTCCCCTCTGGTTGGGGTCTGAGTCTGTCCTTCAGGGTCCCCAGTCCTTATCTGATTGCTCAGTTGGAGGTGGGTAGCCATGCAAATTTCCTCAGCAGCAGCTGGGGGATCATGGCAGTCAGAGCTTATCTCCATCTGCTACAGAGTGCGTGGGTGCACGCTCTGCAGACAGCACCCAGTCCCCAATTATTCACATTTTTATATCTATTTTTATTTGCCTTATGAACAAGTATGTGGTCAATTTTAGAGAAAGTTGTACTGGGTGCTGAGAAATGTGTATTTTCCTTTGTGTTGGGATAAAAGCTTCTATAAATATCTACTAAGTCCATTTCCATCATAACATCTGTTAGACCCCTATTTCTTTGTTGAGTCTTTGTCTGGTTGACCTATGCAAGAGTGGAAGTGGAGTATTCAAGTCTCCCACTTTTAGAGTGTGATATTTGATGTGGAGTTTAAGCTTTAGCAGTGCTTCTTTTACATATGAAGGTGCCCTTAATTAGGGACATAAATATTCAGGATTGAGATTGCATATTGATCAATTTTTCCTGAGTCAAATAAATAATATCCATCCTGGTCTCTTTCGATTGATTTTACTTTGAAGTCTACTTTGTTGGACATTAAGATAGTAGCACCAGCTTGTTTCTTGGGACCCACTGACTGAAAAGTCTTTTCCCATCCCTTTACTCTGAGACTGTGTTTGTCTTGGGAATTGAGGTGTGCTTCTTGTATGTAGCAGAAGGTTGGCTTTTGTTTTGGTATCCATTATGTTAGGGTGAGTGTTTTTATAGGTAAGTTAGGTCCTTTGATGTTAAGGGATATTAATGACCACTGATTGTTACTTCCTGTTATTTTTGGTGATAGTTTGTGTATATTTCCTTTCTTATGGTTTTTCACAAAAATATCAATTGTTTGTGGTTTCATAGGTGCATCTGGGTTCCTTAGGTTGGAGTTTTCTCTCAAGTGCTTTCTGTAGTGCTAGATTTGTGAATAGGTATTGTTTCAACTTTCTTTGTCATGAAATATCTTGCTCACTCCACCTATGTTGATTAATAGTTTTGCTGACTATAGTAGTTTAGGTTGACAGCCATGCTCTTTTAGTGTCTGTATAACTTCCGACCAGGATCTTCTTGCTTTCATTATTTCCATTGAATAGTCTGGCATTATTCTGATGGGTCTGCCTTTATAGGTAAGTTGGTCCTTTTCCTTTGAAGCTCTTAATATTTTTTCCTGTATGTTTTGTGGCTTAATTATTATATGGTGAGCAGACTTTTTTGGGGGATCTGCTCTATTTGATGTTCTGTAAGCTTCTTGTATCTTTATAGGCATTTCCTTCCTTAAGTTGGAAAAGTTTTCTTCTATGATCTTATTGAATACATTATCTGTACTTTTGAGCTGTTATTTTTCTCCTTCTATTCCTATTACTATCAGGTTTGGTCTTTTCATGGTGTCCTAAATATCCTGAACATTTTGTGTTATGGCTTTTTGGTTTTGGTGTTTCTTTGAGTGATTTGCCTATTTCCACTATTGAGTCTTCTACTCCAGAGATTCTCTCTTCCATCTCTTGGATTCTGTTGCTTATGCTTTTATCTGCAGTTCCAGATTGTTTCTTCAGATTATCTCTTTCATCCTTTGCTTCATTTCGTGCCTTCTTTATTGTTTCTATTTCAATTTTTCATTCCCAGAATAAATTTTTAATTTGTTGGAATTCTCTTTCTTGGTGTCTTTCAGGGATTTTTTCACGTCTTCCAATCCTTTATTCATTTTTCTTTTATTTCTTTATGTGTTTTTTTTTTTTTTATCTTTTAAGGCTCGTATAATCTTCATAAGGGTGTTTATATTGTTGTTTCCTTCTGTTTCCTCTTCATTGCACTGTTCACGTCTTGGTGGTAGAAACATCAGCTTCTTCTGATGTTGCCTTGTTATTCTTTATATTCTTATATGTATTTGCACACTGAAGTCTGCCCATTGCTTCCTTAATTCACTCTTAAGTCTTTGTGGAATCCTAGTCATTTGTGCCTACAGGGGTTGCGTGTCTCCTGTCTGCTCTGGACACTGAGCCTGCATGTTTTCTTTCTGTGGTCAGAATACAGGATCCTTGCTGTCTGAGGCTGCCTGACTTTCACTGTGCCTTGGACATCACAGGGTCACACTGTTCAGGAAGAAGTCTTTGATGACACAGCCCGTCTTGAAGAAGGGGTCTATGCATTTGTGATGTGACCTGCTGGGATTGTTGGGGATGGCTTCTCTCAGCCCTTCTCTAGAGCAAGCCTGTCTGAGAGGTCAAATCTGGGACTGTGGGTTGTACCTCTGGGATGAGGTTTCCAGGAAGCCCAAGGGGTAGAATTTGCTCACCTCCCTCTCAGTGCTGAGCCTGGGATGTTTGCTTTCTGAAGCTGCCTGATTCCTACTGTGCCTCATATACCATGAGGTCATGCTGTTCAGAGAGATGTCTGTCCCCCTCTTGATGCTAGGTTTAATAATGTTTCTTTTACATAAGTGGGTGCCCTTGTATAAGTGGGTGCATAAATGTACAGAATTGAGATATTTTTTTATCCTGAATGGTTTTTTAAAAATGTGTAAGTAATGTTTTTCTTGATCTTCTTTGATTGAATTTAGTTAAAAGTCTATTTTGCTAGATATTAGGATAGCTACAACAATTTGTTTCTTTAGTCAATTTGGTTAGAATGTTTTCCCCCAACCCTTCTCTCTGAGCCAGTGTTTGTCATTAAAGTGTGGCTTTGTGGGTGTATCTAGTTTCCTTAGGTTAAAAATTTCCTTCCAGTGCTTTCTGTAGGTATGTATATGTGAAAAGGTATTGTTTAAATCTGGTTTGGCATGTAATATCTTGTTTACTCTATCTATGGTGACTGAGAGTTTTGCTAGGTGTAGTAGTCTGTGCTGGCATCTATGTTTTCTTAGTGTCCTTATAACGTCTGTTTAGACCTTCTATCTTTCAAAAGCTGGGTTTCATTCTAATGGGTCTACCTTTATAAGTTACCTGGACTGTTTTCGTTGCAGCTCTTAACAATCTTACTTTATTCTGTATGTTCAATGTTTTGATTATTATGTAGTAAGTGGACTTTGTGGCAGGGGAGTCTAGTCTATTTGGTATTCTGTAAGCTTCTTGTATCTTCCCAGGCATTTCCTTTCTTAGGTTGAAAAAATTTTCTTCTATGATTTTGTTGAATATATTTGCTGTGTCTTTGAGTTTATATTATTCTTAGGTTGCTCTTTTCATTGTATCCTAGATTTCCTAAATGTTTTGTGCTATAATTTTTAAACCTTAGAGTTTTCTTTGACTGATGAATCTATTTCCTCTATTGTATCGTTCACACCAGAGATTCTCTTTTCTGTCTCTTGCATTGTTAATTATGCTTGCATCTATAGTTACTGTTCATTTACTCAGATTTTCCATTTCTAGCATTTCCTTGGTTTGTGTCTTTTTATTGCTTCTATTTTTGTTTTTAAGTCAAACTATTTTCTTCACCTGTTTGATTTTTTTTCTTGGTTCTCTATTCTTTCTTTAAGAAATTTATTGTTTTCTTTCATTTTTTGCTTTATTTCCTTAAGGGACATTTTTATTTCCTCTTTAATTTCCTCTTAAAATTCTTCTATCATTTTTATAAAAATATTTTAAGGTCATTTACTCTGCTTCTATATTGGAATGTCTAGATCTTGCTATTGTAGAACCACTAGGTTCTAATGGTGGCCATTTTATACTATATGATGTTGGAAGTATTTTTGCACTACTACCTACTCATCTCTTTCTCTGGTCATTGTAAGTGTTGTTTGTACTTCAGGAAGCTGTTATTGGTCTACTAGATGCTTTTGGTGAAATTGCAGCTCTAGGAGAAATCAGAGGAAGTGGAGTCTGTGTCTCAGACCTACAGCTGGAGCTCTTTTGATGGAGCTCTCCAGAGTCGTAACCTCAAGAAGCCACTTTTATAATGGGGTTCTCCAGAGTCTGTGTCTTAGGAAGCTGATCTTTTGATGGGGCTTTTCAGAGTGTGTCTTAGGGAGCAGCTCTTGTGATAGAGCTCTCCAGGAGCTGGATCTCAAACGACAGCTGGAGTTGGTAGGATGAAAATGTTTACGGAATGAATTGAGACTCATGGGGCACAGCTTCAGATGAGAAGCCTTGATAATCAGGCTTGCAAACAAGGATCCTGCTTACTCACCTGCAGCTGGAGCTGTGATGAGTTTAGGATGTTTTGTACCCTCCTGCCCAGACTACAGGGCTGTGCTCGCTGGCCTGGCTGACTGACAAGAAAAATATCAGACTTTTAAGACAATACGATTCTATCAGTTTCTTTCTGTCAGTACACATGTGTTATTGTAGAAATGCTTTAGAAAACATGCCAGTTGTTAATAATTGATAAAAGTGTGTATTGTAAAAAATAAATATATGTTCTTTTAATTAATGATTGGATCAAAATAAATATAGATACGTAAAAGGGACATGGGTAAGCTTTCTAAAATTTGCTCTAAGTATTCCATATAACAAATAATGTATAATTACCAATTGTTCTGTGAAAAACAAAATTCATTATTTCATGACTGCAGCATGTTTCTGTATTTAAGGAAGGATCCCTATCATTGAGTTGTAAATAGCTACAAAAACCATGGATGAATGGATTGATGAGCTTTGTATTTTGTAACCTCATGATTTCTTTTATTTTTTATTTTTCCTGTATACTTTTTATTATTACTATTACTATTATTATGAACAAAGTAGTCACACTTGCTATCCCTGTATATCCTTATTCAAGGTCCCTTCCCCCTCACACCACATCAGGCCATTCTCTCTTCTCCACAACTCCCCATTCCCTCCCTGGGCAGGCAGCAGACAGTCCCATGGTCCCACTGACGCAATATTTCTTAGTTCAGTCTCCACTCCTGGCAGATCCAGTTTTCTCCCCCCTCCCTCAAGAGTGAGTAGGTGTTCCTCTAGGGGGAGGGGAATCTGAGGGTCAGTCCAGTGTGTTTCTGATCCCAAGCTGTTCAGTGGTTGCAGTTTGCAGCTTGGGCATGCTTGGCTTTCTTCCTGTTTGTTTGTTTAGAGACCACTAATGAGTGATTATATCCCCTGCTTATCTTTCTGAGTTTGTGATACCTCACTCAGGAGGATATTTTACAAGTCCATTCATCTGCCTGCAAATTTTAGAATATCATTTTTTATTACTGCTGAGTAGTACTCCATTGTGTAGATGTAACACAGCTTGTTAATCCATTCTTCAGTTGAGGGACATCTAGGTTGTTTCCAGGTTCTTGCTATTACAAATAATGCTGCTATGAACAGAGCTGATAGTTGATATGCTATGAACATAATGCCTTTGGAGTATGACTGTGCATCTTTAGGGTATATACCCAGAAGTGGTATTGCTGGGTCCATGGAGAGATTGATTCTCAATTTTCTGAGAAACCACCATATTGCATTCCATACTGGCTGAACAAGCTTACACTCCCAACAACAATGGAGGAGTGCTCCCCTAGCTCCCCATCCTCTCCAACATAGGCTGTCATCTTTGCCTTTTATCTTAGCCAAACTAAGAGGTGCCAGGTGGTATCTCAAAGTTGTTTTGATTTGCATTTCTCTGATGGCTAAAGATGATGAGCACTTTTTCAGGTGCCTTTCAGCTATTCGTAACTCCTCTGCTGAGAATTCCCTTTTTAGATCTGAACCCCATTTTTTGATTGGGTTATTCAATGTTCTGGGCTCTAGATTCTTGAGCTCTTTATATATCTTAGAGATCAGTCCTCTATCACTTGTAGGATTGGTGAAAATCTTTTCCCGTTCTGTAGGGTGTTGTTTTGTCCTGTTGACAGTGTCCATGGCTTTACAGAAGCTTCTTAGTTCAGGAGATCCCACTTATTGATTGTTGGTCTTAGTGTCTGTGCCACTGGTATTATATTTAGAAAGTGGTTGTCTGTGTCAATTCTTAGAAGTGTATTTCCCACTTTCTTTTTTATCAAGTTCAAAGTGACTGGGTTTATGTTGAAGTCTTTGATCCACTTCAATTTGAGTTTTGTGCAGGGTGACAGGCACGGATCTATTTGTATTTTTCTACACATTTTCATCCAGCTATGCCAACACCATTTGTTAAATATACTATCTTTTTTCCATTGAATATTTTGGACCTCTTTGTCAAAGATCAGGTGTTCATAGGTTTTTGGGTTAATGTCTGGATCTTCAATTCTATTCCATTGATCCACAAGTCTGTTTTATGCTACAAACAGGCTGTTTTTTTGTTGTTGTGTTTTTTTTTTTTTACTGTAGCTCTATAGTATATCTAGAAGTCAGAGATGGTGATAACTCCTGAGGCTCCTTTGTTGAGTAAAGTTGTTTTGGCAATCCTCGCTTTCCTGTTATTCCAAATGAAATTCAGTATTGTTCTTTCAAGGTCCAAAAAATATTGTGTTGGGATTTTGATGGGCCGTGCATTGAATCTGTAGATTGCCTTTGGTAGAATTGCCATTTTCACTATGTTGATCCTACCAATCCAGGAACATGGGAGAGCTTTCCATTTTCTGATATCCTCTTCTATTTCTTTCTTCAGTGATTTAAGATTTTTGCGAAATAGGTCTGTTACTTCTTTGGTTATAGTTACTCCAAGGTATTTAATACTTTTTGCAGCTATTATGAAGAGCAATGTTTCCTTTATTTCTTTTTCATGTCTTTTATCTTTAGTGTATAGTAGGGCTACTGATTTCTTTGAGTTAACCTTGTATCCTGCTACATTGATGAAGGTGTTTATCAGCCATAGCAGTTCCTTGGAAAAATCTTGTGGGTCACTTATGTATACAATCATCTTATCTGCAAATTGAGATAGTTTCACTTCTTCTTTTCCAACTTGTATCCTCTTAATCTCTTTTTGTTCCCTTATTGCTTTAGCTAAAACTTTGAGAACTATATCGAATAGATAAGGGAAGAGAAGACATCCTTGTCTAGTTCCTGATTTTAGTGGGATTGCTTTGAGTTTTTCTCCATTAAGTTTGATACTGGCTGTCGGCTTCTTGTAAATCGCCTTTATTATATTTAGGTATTCTCCCTGTATTTCTGATCTCTCCAGGGCTTTAATAATAAAGAAGTGTTGGATTTTGTCAAAGGCTTTTTCAGCAATAAGGATATGATCATGTGATTTTGTTCCTTTAGTTTGTTTATATGATGGATAGCGTTTACAGTTTTTCATATGTTAAACCAGCCCTGCATTTCTGGGATGAAGCCTACTTGGTCGTGGTGGATGATATGTTTTATACATTGCTGTATACGGTTTGCCAAAATTTTGTTGAGAATTTTCCCATCAATATTCATGAGGGAAAATGGTCTGTAATTCTCCTTTGTTGTGTCTTTGAGTGGCTTGGGTGTTAGAGAAATTGTGGCCTCATAAAAGGAATTTGGCAATATTCCTTCAGTTTCTACTGTGGGAAATAATTTAGAGGCATAATGGTACTTATTCCTCTTTGAATGTCTGGTAGAATTCGGCACTGAAACCATCTGGACCAGTGCTTTTATTTTTGGAGAGGCTTTTAAGGACAGCTTCAATTTTCTTAAGGGTTATAGGCCTGTTTAGGTAATTAATCTGATCTTAATATAATTTTGGTGGATGGTACCTGTCCAGAAGGCTGTCCATTTTTTCTAGGTTTTCCATTTTTGTGGAATACAGATTTTCAAAATATGATCTAATAATTCTCTGGATTTCCTGGGGGTATATTGTTATGTTCCCCTATTCAGTTCTGATTTTCTTGATTTGAATACACTCTCTCTGTTTTTTTTATTAGTTTGACTAAGGGCTTATCTATTTTGTTAACTTTCTCAAAGAACCAACTCTTAGATTCATTGATTCTTTGTATTGTTCTTTTTGTTTCAATTGTATTTATTTCAGCTCTAAGTATGATTACTTCCTGCTGTCTACTCCTTCTAAGTGAGCTCGCTTCTAATTGACCTAAGGCTTTCAGCTGAGCTGTTATGTCTCTAATGTGGGATTTCTCTAGGCTTTTCATATAGGCATCTAGTCCTATGAATATTCCTCTTAAGACTGCTTTCATTGTGTCCCACAAGATTCGATACATTGTGGATTCATTTTCATTAAATTCTAGGAAGACTTTGATTTCCTTCTTAATTTCTTCCTTGACCCAGAAGTGGTTCAGCTGAGTGATGTTTAGTTTCCATGAGTTGGTAGACTTTCTTTGATTTTTGATGTTGTTAAACTGTAACTTTTGGCCCTGGTGGTCCGATATGTTACAAGGGATTATTTCCATTTTTTTTTGTATCTGTTGATATTTCCTTTCTGACCAATTATGTGGTCAATTTTGGAGAAAGTTCCATGAGGTGCTGAGAAATATGTATATTCCTTTGTGTTTGGATGGGAGCTTCTGTAGGTATGTATTAAATCCATTTGCATCATAACCTTTTTTAGACTCCTTATTTCTGTGTTGAGTCTCTGACTGGTTGGCCTATCCAGGGTTGAAAGTGGGGTATTGAAGTCTCCCACTATTATGATGTAAGAATTGAAGTGGGATTCGAGCTTTAGCAGTGTTTCTTTTACGTAAGTAGGTGCCCTTATATTAGGGGCATAAATATTCAGGATTGAAATCTTCTTTTGACCAATTTTTCCTGTGATGAATAAGTAAGTAGTGACCATTTTGGTCCCTTTTAATTCCTTTTATCTTAAAGTCTACTTTGTTAGATATTAGGATGGCAACCCCCACTTGTTTCTTGGGACCATTTGACTGGAAAATCTTTCCCAACCCTTTATTCTAAGCCTGTGTCTGTCCTTGCAGTTGAGGTGTGTTTCTTGTAGGCAACAGAAGGATGGCTTCTGTTGTTGTATCCATCTTGTTAGTGTGTGACATTTTATAGGAGAGTTGGGACCATTGATATTAAGGGATATTAGTGACCATTGATTTATATTTCCTGTCATATTTGGTGGTAACTTGTTTGTATTTCCTTTCTCTGGAGTATTCTTCTCTGGAATTATTGATTGTTTGTGGTTTCATGGGTGTATCTGGGGTCCTTAGTTTGGAGTTTTCCCTCTAATCCTCTCTGTAGCGCTGGATTGGTAGATAGATATTCTTTCAGTATGACTTTGTCATGAAATATCTTGTTTACTCCATCTATGGTGATTGATAATTTTGCAAGGTATAGTAGTCTAGTTTGGCAGCCATGCTCTTTTAATGTCTGTATAACTTCTGACCAAGTCCTTCTAGCTTTCATCATTTCCACTGAATAATCAGATGTTATTTTGATGGGTCTGCCTTTATATGTAAGTTGGCCCTTTTCTTTTGCAGCTCTTATAACTTTTCCTTTGTTCTGTATGTTTTGTGGCTTGATTATAATGTGGCACACTGACTTTTTTGGGGAGGTCATATCTATTTGGTTTTGGGTAAGCTTCTTGTATGTTTATAGGCATTTCCTTGTTCAGGTTAGGGAAGCTTTCTTCTATGATTTTATTGAAAACATTATCTGTGCCTTTGAGCTGGTATTTTTCTCCTTCTTCTATTCCTATTACTCTCAAGTTATGTCCTTTCTTGGTGTCCCAGATCTCCTGAACATTTTGAGTTATGGCTTGTTTGATTTTTGTATTTTCTTTGACTAAGATATCCATTTGAGCTACTGAGTCTTCCACTTCAGAGATTCTATCTTCCATCTCTTGAACTCTGTTTGCTATGCTTGTATTTGTGGTTGTAGCTTTTTTCTTCAGATTTTCTATTTCCATCTTTGCCTCATTTTGTGCCTTTTTATTGCTTGTATTTTAACTTTTAGTTCCTGGCATGTTTCTTTAAATTTTTGGTTCACTGTTTCTTGGTTTTCTTTCATAGATTTGTTCATCTCTCTCAAATTTTTTGTTTGTATTTTCTTCTATTTCTTTAAGGCTATTTTTCATATCTTCTTTGAGAGCTTTGATGGTGATCATAAAGGAATTTTTGGTGTTGATTCTTTCTGTTTCCTCTTCATTGTTCAGTTCAATTCTTGTATTTGTAGGATTGCCACTTTCTTCTGAGGTTACCTTGCTGTTTTTCATATTATTATGTAAATTTTTGCACTGGCGTCTGCCCATGGCTTCAGTGGTTCATGATTAGGTGGCTCCTGGTCAGTTGTGGCACTCGAGCTTGCGTGCCTCCTGTCACCTCTGATGAAAAGGTCTGCTCAGTCTCTAAGTCTGCTATGGGCAGGGGACTAGATTTCAAGTCTTCACTCTTTCTCTGTTTGACCAATTGGAGGCAGAGTGGCCATGCAAATTTCCTCAGCAGCAGCTGGGGCGACCATGGCAGTCAGAGTTTATCTCTGTCTGCTTCAGAGTGTGTGGGGACATGTTCTGCAGACAGCACCTGGTCCCGGAACTGGAACCAACCAGAGTTCAACTCTCCCTGGCAGGGATACAGGCGCTTGGGCCTGCTGAACCCTCCTCACCTCTGGGCAGGGTCTGAGCTGTCCTTCAGGGTCCCCAGTCCTTATCTGTTTGCTCAATTGGAGGCAGGGAAGCCGTGCAAATTCCCTCAGCAGCAGGGGGTACTGTGGCAGTCAGAGTTTATTTCCGTCTGCTATAGAGTGCCTAACCTCATGATTTCATAATTTTCTATATTACAATCCATATGCTGCAGAAGAAAGAACAATCCTGAGTGACAGATTCTGCTGCAGGTGAATTCTCTGGTTGTAATGTTCCAATTGCAGCACTTCATTTGCCTGAATTTTCACTCCTTCTCTTTCAGCAGCATAAGCTATTTTATTTTGACATTTTAAAGACAAGCTTCCTTGACATAAAATGTAACTGAATCCTTTGGAGTGCTTCCTGGCACAGATGTGATTTGCAAAATGGATGTGTGCTTTAATAATACATACTATTCTAAAGCTTCCACTCAGTTTCTACTTTACTGAAAGAGTTACAAGGCTCCAGTTTTGCTCGTTGGCCAAGCTGAGAGCTGACAAACACCGATAGGGAAAGGAGAAGTGGAGAATGAATGTGTCATATATTCATTTACTTATCTACAAAATGGAAAAGAGGAATGCAAGGTGGAGCCCTAAACTATTGATGGCCAATGAATTCCTATCTTGCAAGCCAGCTTTTAGAACTGATAGAAATGGTGTATTTTATTATCATTTATTCTACCTGGTAGTTCTGTGAATTCTTTTCTGTTTTTAACCACAGGACTCATCTCCTAATATACCACAAGGCCTGATAAAAATATTTATAATTCAAAAATATATTAAGAACAGCATCCTGCTAATAGCTATGAAATGCATATTGCTATATTTCTGGGGAAAAAACCCACATCTTTGATGATTAGTAGCTGGAGGCAGCATCAGTCTTTCCAATGTGAAAATGAAATTGTGCTCATCCATAACTCACATGCAGTATAAATTCTGAAAAATATTCTAATGTCAAGCTGAGTAAAAGATAACTATCCAAAGACCAAACAAATCATAAATGGATAAATAAAAGAATAAACAAAATAAGTAAGAGGGAAATTTAAAATTTCTGAAACATATTTTTCACCATATTTTCTGAAATATTAGAGAAAGGAAAAAAATAACCTATCATTAAAAATAGATCTTAAGCAAGCAGGCATTGGGGAAAGTTACACAGATGCACCAGAACACTGCATCTAAAGAGAGCAAGGCAAGCCTTCTGGAATATTAAGGAGTTTGGTTAGAGAATAGCCACTGAGTGTTCTTGAGAGCATATTCTTAGGATGGAGTATCCTTCTCTACCACATGCACACCCATGCAGATCTATTTTCATCAATTATGACTATTCTGTTTTGAAGGTGATTTGGCTTGAAATTCCTTAACTTTCAAGGCACCAGAAGGAAATATACCCAACAGAATGTACTGTCTCCCTTCTTCCCTACTCCTCACTCTGGTAACAAAAGCCTAAAAGTGGAAGATTCCATAAACTACCTTTTCATTTTAAAAGATGTGAATTATTGAGTACTTAATAAAACTATTGTGTCCAACTTCTGCCATAACAACTACATGTATAAATATTTCAAGCACATATACTAATTAGACATATTCTGAGTGCAAACTACTGGAGGGAAAACATCATCATACTCATTTTAGAATAAACTAATATGTAACTTTAAAGAAGTATTTGGGAAAGGATGTAAGGAATATAGGAGTCAGAAATAATGAGCAGATGATATGTTTACAACCAACTTCTATTCACAGATCTGCTGAGTGTTTTAGACTTAGTTAAAAATTATACACTTTCTCCAAATACTAAAGGCTGTCACCAGCAACTGGTGCTGTTCCATATATTTTCAACAACTGGTAAGGCTGTGGGAGGTCAGAAATTAAGCAAAAACCTCTCAGCTTCCTCAACCATTAGGCCTGAAATATGTTGATGCTACAACTTATATCTTCCCCAGAAGTCTCCTTCAACTAAATCTATTTTTATCCAAAGGGGAAAAAAAGCATTCAGCATTCATAGTGAAGGGGAAAAAATGTCCAATAGGAAGTCTTTGCTTTTAAGTCCTTTCCATAAGGATATGAATGATGTTTTGTTTTGCTTATATGTATATGATTATATTTTTTGACTGTTCACTTATGTGGGTAGATATGAAAGTGTACTTGTGAATGGAGGACAGAGATCAATGTCAGGGTATCTTCTGTTGAGCTCCTCTTCTTTTTATTAAACCTGGTTCCTCACTAAACAATGAACATAGCAATTTATCTAACAGTTGGCCAGCAAGCTCTTGGGATCTATCCAACTTTTCCCTGGTTCTCCATCAAATGCAAAAGTTATAGATATCTCCCACTAGTATCATGCCTGGCTTTTATTTACATAGATTCTAAAGATCTGGTTTTAGGACTTCATCATAAAGGCAGATACTTAAAAAAACTGTATTACCTCCCCAGCCACAAATACATTTTGGCATAATGATGAAATCAAAATAGCAATCTTAGAACATTACTACAAGATATTTTCCTTTAAAACTAGGGAGATGAATCAGTCCCCAAAGATGGGATTATAGTACAAAGTCATTATTGCCAATTAGTCCATTAGAAGATAGGTCAGTTATACATTCAGAAGTGTCCACTCCTTTTTTTGACTAAAGTTATCTCTTGAGCTATTAACATTGGTTCACTGCTAACTTCTACTCATCCTAATGAAGGTTCTTGGAATAGTGTTCTATCATTAACAAGCAAGTCATGAGAGGAAAGCAAAGTCATTCATCTATCCACATGGTAGACAAGCAATCCTGGAACATTTAAGATTTAGATACAACCATTTTTCAAAAAAAAATACCAGAAAGATACAGTTTTTATACTTTTGCAACCATAAAATTTAGATTATACAATTGGGAAGATTAAGTATTGCAATGACACTAATTCTTCCCAAGTCAATTTGTGTCTTCTAAATGTAATCCCTAAATAAAATCCCAATGTAATCTATTTTGTAACCTAAAAAAGTTCAAAATTACATCTAAAAAACCACTAGGAAAATATCAAAAATAATAAAAATAAGAAGTACTGAAACAAGAGGACTTATTCTATTCTAAGAGCCAATAATTAAAATCAGTGTGATATTGGCATAAAAACTTGCAGACAGATCAAGGGAACAGAACAGATAACCCTGCAACAGATCTGGAAAAACAAGACCAGAAATGACTGCAATCGACTGGTATTAATTAATTACCTTCTGGGACAAAATAATATATTGTGTTTTTAATCTTTCATGAGATAGATAATAAATAAATAGATAGCTGGCTGATAAAGAGATGATATGTAGAGAGTTGATAGATGATAGATTAACAGATAGACCAATGACAAAACATAGATAAATAGATAGATAGATAAATGATAGATAGATATATAGATAGGTAGTTAATAGATAGATATATGAAGCCAGATAAATATATAGATAGATGATAGAATCTGAACTAGTTAACAATGATTAAATGCATATAAACAGTGTATCTTTAACTTCTTTTAAATACTGATGATTTCTCATGGTTTTTTATTTGACTCAAATCTTTATGATGTAAAAGGTACAACTTAGGTGTATATGTATTTGTCATTAGGAATATACATGTCATCATATGTATATGTCATCAGGAATGGAGGATACAACCAGAAGGCCTCATTGTCTCTACCAGTGTTACAGTAGGTGACCCTTAAGAGGAGGACAGGCTGGCTTCTTTTTAATGCCTAAGCCATATTTCCTGAAATTACTGGTATTTGCATCCATGACCTGGCTTAGGAAGTCATTCCAGACTTTCCACTGACTATAGTATCTTAGTTAATATTCTATTTCTCTGAAAATGCACCATGACTAAGACAATTTCTATAAAAAAAAGCATTTAACTGGGTGTTTGCTTATACTTTTAGAGATTTAGTTCATGCTCATTAGGTAGATTGCAGAGAGGCATAACAGTAGAGCATTAGCTAAGAGCTTTACATTCTGATTTACAAACATAGGCAGACAGAAAGACTTTTGAAACCTCAAACCCATCACCACCTACAAGGCCATGCCTACCACAACAAAACCACAACTTTAACCCTTAAACCTTCCCAAACAGTTCCACTAACTTGTGACTAAGCATTTAAATATATGAGCCTTGAGGAGATTTTCAATCAAACCACCACACTAGGAAACTTAATTTGGAGAGAAAGTCTAACTTCTACAATCTGTCATTTATGTGTTTAGACACATTTTATGTGTGCTTTAGCACACATTTCATGTTTGAATTGAATGAAACTATTATCTGTATCAAGTTAACAGCTGCCTACTGCAAAATAAACAAAATTTCAACTTGACCTTCACGTATGGGACAAAAAAATAATTTAAAATGTTTAAAAATATTTATACTTACACACACAAAGTATAGAGGGAGAGAATGAAAGAAAGTAAAAACAAGAGTTATCATCATCATCACTACAGAAGTCAAGTCTCCAGCCCCAAATCTTGTACATTGTCAAGTGCCCAGAACTAAATTTGTGAAAATTATCTCTCTTACTAATGACCAATTCAAATTTATTAAAAATTGTGTAACTTGTGTCCAGCCTAAGGAAAATCTATACTATCAGATATTTGAAAAAAGAAAAATGAACATTTTAAATTATGATTATAAAAATGCACAGATCTATGAAACATGGGAATTAATGTCACAAACTCACAGTAATTCATCTGCAGAGAAATTTGTGAGCCAGAGTGAGGGAGTGGATACCAGAAACCCAGAGAGCAATGATCAGATCCATGTGACTAGAACAAAGTAAAAGAAAATGGAGTTAGGGGAGGGAAAGGAAACAGGTACTCTAGGGATCTGGGATATACGTACACTTCCTGGCCTTATCCAAGGGTTGCTTTGCAGATCCTGGAGTTTGCAGTGGGCTCAGCTCATAGTTTTAGTACATCTGTGGTGATTTCTTGCACTGTTCAGACACGTTCAGAAAATCTATTCACAGTTTTCTACTTTATCAAAAGGATCATGACTTCCAATGGCAGTCTTTAAACAGCAGGAACTTTCACTGAATCACATTTGTCTTCTGTTATAACTGTAATATCCCTCTACTAGTATATTAACTAAAATATCACAAACATCTCTATCTTGTGTTCATCTATAAATTTTATAACTTAATGCATTTATTATACCTGTCCTGAACCTTTACACCATTACTCTAATTCTCAGGATATATGTGTGTGCGTGTGTATGTATGTGTGTGTGTGTGTGTAAGTGTGTGGGGGTGTATGTGAATGTGTTTCATTACCCATCTTCTTCTTCTCAGTTTTAATTAAATAACAGTGCATTCTTAAGAGTAGACATACACACACACATATCTCATCAGATTACTTTTCTGCTTGAGTTGCTGCCAAACCTACAGCCCAATTTTTCATATACAAAAATTGTTTAGGAACAACCTAGTGTTTTGTGTGTAACATCTAGCTCACATTCTTGAGTGATAGCAGCATAACTGTTTTATCATTCTTTTTTTTTAAAAAAAGAAAAGATCAAGTAGCAAAAATTATGTTTCGGAACTGGGGAAGCAGGAACATAGGCTCAGACACCTGCTGCTTGGAGGGATTACCCTTGGGCTATATTCTCAAATGGGAGGTTTTCTCTTCTGCTTTCCACTTATTTCCTCTGGTATTTTCTGCAATTAAATGTTTCTGAGTGATCCACACTTCATGACATGCCTTTCCCATTGCCCCACCTTGCTCTAGACCTTCCATTCTACTAAGTGAGAATTTGATTCTTGCAGTCTATCTTTTTACTATGCTAGATGTTCAATTAATACATAAGATTGTGGAAAAAATGCTATCACACTAATAAAAATGTATTTTAGAGAATTAACCCAGTTCCATCCCTCAAGCCAGTGGCATTTTTAGTTTTACTTTCTTTTTACACTAATGGTCACAAGGGCTGCAAAAGTGCCTTGCAGAAATACAGTTAATCTGTCTGTAGGGCAGTTTATGTGACACCAGCTCTTGAAGAGAGACTTGATGTGGTGAAATAGCACCACATCAAATAGTACCACACCTACCTTCTCCGTCCCTCAATAGGTTTGTGGTTTGGTGATAGAGAAGCAAAAAAGTTACACATTTTTATCCATCCTGAATCTTCATTTTCTTTGAATGAAAGAGAAAATTTTATTTGACTCATTCTAAAATTCCCATAGTTTCAGTCTTATGCTTGTGCATATCCAGCTAGAAGACCTGAAGAAACCTGAGAACACAGTGCTCCCAGAGTTCTGTTCTGTTGGTAAGATCTCAGGCTATAAGGACAAGCAGAGACATACAAGAAGAAAATAGGCATTAATTAGCAAATTCTCAAGCCACATACCTTATTTTTTTATAAACCTATATCATTCCAAATTTCTTAATCTTTCTCCAGCATTGAAATCATCAGAAGTAAATGTTGTGGTATTTTTGTTCTGCTTCTGATGTTTCTATTTACCAGAAACATAGAAGTATTTAGATTATAAATATACACACACACACACACACACACACACACACACACACACACACACAAACACACACACACACATTTCCATCATGGTCAATAGAAAAAAGTTTCATCTTCAACAGCTTAGAAAAGAGATCAGAGTTATGCCGCATGTACAGTTATTAATCTAGGTTGGCAACCTAGAGAGACAGTGTGGTCTGACTAAGAGAACACCAGATGGAAAAGCACGGGACCTGGTTTCTATTTCCAGCTTTATTCCTGTTAGAGACTTGACAAATGGTTTCTGTCTCTATGTCTGTCTTCCTGTGTCAAAGTGTTCAGAATGCAGACCCTCTCTTGTTTCCCAAGATTGTTATGAAAATCTACTACTGAGATTACAGCAAAAGATGCTCAACAGCAAATGAGTAAATTTAAAGATGTTTATAGTTAGGGGCCTCTGAAGTGGCCATCCAATTTCTACCTTGATAACTGTGAGTTCCAACTGCTTTCTAGCCACAGCACTCGTGGTTTTTTCAAGCCTGGTTATGGTTACATTGGCTCAGGCTTGAAAGTAGCTTTCAGTACATACTTCAAATATGACTTATCATTTGCATTTTACTGCTTCTTTTACATCTTCCTAACTTAACTTTTTTCTAGCCTTAAAAAAACCCTATTGAATAAAACAACCATTATTTTCTAGCTAATATTGACTAAGTGTATTAGGTGATGCTGTGGTAGGTACAGAAGAAAACACAAAATCAGATATATATTTTTGTAAGAAATTATACAGTTAAATTTAGAAAGTAAATAACAACAACACCATGAAATTGATAAAAGACAGAATAAATTAAATAGTTGAAAGAAATGGGATACATGTTGGTACCCTAATTTTATAAGGCATGAGAAATTTAAGATTTGAAAGGCATAAGTATAATGAGCTGCATGAGTTGGAAGGTAAACTTTTAAGTAACCAGTATACATGATATCTTGTGGGAAGACTAGGAATAGAGAGATCCAAATCAGGAAATGAAGAGAACAATATAACAAAGAATATCCTAGGGATGCTTTAAAAGCAAACAAAAGTAAAGAAAAAGAAGTTGTATCTTATTGATGTAATAAATTTATGGCATAATCTAAGTTCTGGATTTTATCCCTTAGAGTATGTAAACCAAAGGGTGAGAAGTGTGAAGAGGGGAGGGGATAAGAGGGAAAAAATAGTGAGGGGAAAGAAGAGATAAAATGAGAGGGCAAGAGGAAAGAGAAAATGGGAAGAGAAAAGGGGAGGAGGGGAAGAAACAGGGGAGGGAAGAAAGGAAAGCAGAATGAGAGGAGAAGAGAAAGGAGAGGAGATGAGATGAGATGGGAAGTGTTGGAAAATGGGAAATATAGATAAGTGAGGAAAAGAAAGGGGAGAATCATAATGAGGAGCTAATATACTAGAACAGGGAGATCAAGAAGATTGACCAGGCAAAGGGCCACAGATTCCACAGCAGGGAGATAACCATTATGCATCAGAAACTTGATGTTTTATATAATGTAGTGACAGATGAAGTGATTGTAGAAAGCTAACAAATTTGGTGAAAATGAGACTATTGGCATAATTAAAGCAAGCATTCTGGGGGATAAATCACCTGAGAACCAGTGTATCCTGATTATCCTGGAGGAATAACACAAGCCTGAATCACACATATATACGGGGGGGGGGGGAGAGAGAAAGAAAGAGAAAGAGAGCACTACAAGACAAAATAATTCAGAATGAAGATGCTAAAAACTAATGGTAGGATAAACACTCATGTGTTTCCTTAATCATTGGTTCCTGGAAAATGGCAAACCGATCACATTGGAAGAGAGAAGAAACGTCTTTGGTTAAAATTCTCAGCTTGAGTCTCTATCAGACCACTGAAGGAGGAACATGTAATGAATCCTGGTGAACCTCGGGCCAGGCCACATGGCAGACAGATTAATGGAAATGGCTTGATTTAAGATGAAAGAGCTAGCTAGTAATGTGCATAATACATGGGCCAAACAGGATGAAATTAATATAAGTGTCTGATTCATTTCTTTGGGGAGGGGAAAGCTGGCCCATAGCCAGGTCCTAACCTCCAGGCCCAAAAGGGCCTGGGAAACCTTCTACAATAGATGGCATCCCAACATGGGCCAAACAATCGCATAAAGCCTAAGAAAGTTTAAAAGGCTTAAAGAGCATTCTAGATCATTGAGACAGAGCCAAAAGTGGCTTTCTAAATTGCGTATCTGAATTCATTTATAATACAGAGACGGCTTGGTGTTCAGGCAGGAATTTAAAAATGGTGTGTCCACATCACACAGCTTAAACCCATATGTTTCATGGAAGACTTGGCATAAGTGTGATTTATTTAAGGTTTCTGCTTATATTGAACAGAAAAGAAACACTCAAAAACAGTTTTTCTGGTAGCAGTATTTCCTGAGTCCTCTCTGGTTGCTGGCAGCGAGAGAGATGCAGCTGGCACCTCCACCATATTGAAAAGCTGCCAAAAGGGGCAGAGTCAGCAATCAAAGCAATACTGACATTTTAAAAGCTCTTTGGGTTAGAAAATGATTAAGGATTCTCAATAAAACAGATTTAGACTCACAAAACCTCTAAACGGGGTACAATGTATGTAAAATATGCATAGGCTTCAGAGAGAAGGAAAAGGGGGTAAAGATAGCCCTTATAAAGGAGAAATCAAAATAAAGACTAAAAAAAGGCCACCTAAAGATGGCAGATAAACAAAGAGTCTGGTTTATGGTTATTGTGTGTTCTTACAATTTTTTAACTTTTTATGCGCTAACTACAGAAAGACAATTGATTGCTAAGGCTGCTAAGTTAAACAAATACATATATTTTAAAGATATCTTAAATTTGAAATCTGTTTATAAGAATATGTTGCTTGGAAAAAGAGTTTCTGTTTTTGTCTCAACAGAAGATCAAAACTTGTGATTGGTTCCAGGCAAATGTGATTTCATTTGCCAAGGCCACCTAACATTCTCAGCTTCCAAGATGCCAGTTGAGATGATCCAACCTCAAGACTCTATGAGATCAACAATGTCCTCTGTCACCAGGAAGTAGTAAAAGAAAGAAAGCTACATCCAATTTTCCCAAAATATTACTTATTAATGTTTGTTTTCATTATAGATGGTTAATGGTCATAGTCAATCTTTAAAAAAAGGAAGTGGAGGATATTATAGGAATGATTAGAAAAGATAAGTGGATTTTGATTTATTAATATAAACTTAAGGTCAATTTTATTATGCTGTATGTATTTTTCTACTCTTGATTAAGGTATGATTCTGATGTAACTCATTTAAAATTGTAATGTGTAATTGAGAAATGCAGATTAATAGTCATCTATGATAACCAAACTTATAGTCATGTTAGTTAGGTTTTTGTAGCTATACAAAGACATATTTCAATTAGATAGGTAGTCTTCAAACACTTCAAAGACATGCAGAATATGGCATTTAAATTATTTTAAGAACTTAGACTATTCTGGACAATGAGACAGGTCTGCTCCTGGCAGCACCAATGTATTTCAGGAAAATGATGGGCACTGAAGAATCTTCATGTGGAATTTACTTTGTGACAACAGTTAGCCACTGGACAAGAAACTGTTCTTGTATTGGCTGCTGATGGTATGCTGTATAAACTGGACATGCAGGTTCCATAAAAAAGTGACCTCTAAATGTTGGCAGAACAAGCTGAGATGCTCCTTCAGTTTCCTGCTTTGCAGAAAAAAATGCCAAGAATTCTTCAGGATACAAGAGAAGCAACTGATGGATTGTCTCAGATTTTCTGCATCACTGAAAGATATGCCAGAGACATTAGGCCATAAAGGATGAAGATGGTGCCCCAACATTACAAAGGACTTTGGGTGACTGTCCAGGCAGACAGGTGTCATCTCTGTTGTTTTAAGACTTTGGAAGCTGCTTGCACTTCCTGTTTACTTGGATAATATTATATCTGTCTGTGGTCTTCATTGTGGTTGAAGTTTTAATATTTATAGGTATAGTTATTTTTAGTTTAAAAGATATATTAGATATGAAACTTTAGACTCACAAGGATAAGGTAGATAATGGAATATTCTCTTTAATTTTGTGAATGCAAATAGACTGGAAATTGTGACTATAATTCCTGCTTAAGAGCTATTCTGTATGTAATTTTGCTGTATGAAAATTGAAATGTTCCTTTTTGATTAGACAGAAAAAAGGAAGTGTGGTGGAATGTTCTCTGTATGCTGTAAATAAAGGAGCTGTTTTGGTCTATATAGAGTGCCATAGAAGTGAGTGGGGAATCAGAGGACAGACAGGTAGAAGGAGGATGGAGTTAATCAATCTCTATCAGACCTCTGAAGGAGGAACATGTAATCAATTCAGGTGAGCCTTGGGCAGAGACACATGGCAGACAGATTAATGGAAATGGGTTGATTTAAATGAAAGAGTTAGCTAATAATGTGCATGAGACATGGGCCAAACAGTATGAAATTAAAAAAAAAATTCTCAGCTTAGTATTAGGCTCCTGTTAAACTATAACCCTTAATTTATGGAGACATTTCAACCTTCTTTTAGGCCATTCCCACTGTGACAAGACTCTCTTGATTATAAAATCAATAGATATGGGATTTTTTATTCAAGATCCAGTCAAAGAAAACTAAAGTGGTAGGAAAAATCTTCATGTCAAATGATGCTCACCCACTTATCCACTCACATATTCACCAAGCATTTATGTTTTAGAAACATATTATTGGGCAAGAAAAGTATGGCTTGACTTCATGGAACTTGTGTTACAAGGATTGGGGCTTTATTCTTTTTTGTTGTTGTTTTGTTTTTGTTTTTTTCTGTATACTTTTTATTATTATTATTATTATTATTATTATTATTATTATTAACAAAGAAGTCACATTTTCTATCCTGGTATATCAATATTCAAGGTCCCTTCCCCCTCCTGCCACATCAGGATTGACTTTAAAGATTACTGTAGCTCAAGGCTTTGGTAAAAAGTTCTGTAAGAAAATGTAAATATTACCTTTGTCTCATGTTTAATTTTCATCAGCGTTGAGAACTCCTGTGAAGATAGTGACAGGACTCAGAAATTGGATTTCATTCTTTGCCATAATCTCAGGGTGACAGCCCCAAACTGCTGTTCTTTATCTCTATTAAGAACATATTTGTGGATGTAATTTAGTTTTCTTAGGAAATTGGGTTTAGGCAAGAGCACTACAATATATTCTAGAAAATCAAAAAGAAAGATGGCAACTTCCCAATGGTTGGAATTTCAACCACAGTATAAAAGTATAGAAATGCAGCAAATGGCATTCAAGATGTGACACAGGGTAAAGTGAACTGAAGAGTCCAGAGATAATTGGGAATAGACCAACTTATAAAATAAACTTTGTCTCTTCCTTTGTCAGTGGTGTTAGAAAGGGCAGCTCATTAGAGAAGAATGGCCTAGATTTTTAATCTTTTGGATTTATTAAATTTGATGTAATTTTTATGAATACCAATAATTCTAAAAACATAGAAGAATAATATCATCATTGTCTTTTACTATTTTTGTAAACATCTTCACTTATTTTTTCTCCCTCCCTCCCTGCTATGTCACATTTCATATTTGACATAGTTCTGCATGTACCAATTTATACATTTGACTATATTCTTACAATAAAAATTTGGATGTAAAAATTATACTATTTCAACAGCTATCATTCTGGATCCCTTTGAGTAAGAATTTACTATACTGGAAGAAGATCATTACAATAGCTCAATAAACCTGAAATTTGTGGATGGTATCTGTAACTAAGGACTTCTTATCTAGACTCATGAAAATATGGTACAATTATTATTGTTCTATGTATATATAGAGAAAAAAGGCATAACATAGACAAGGAAAAAGTAAGAGATGGAAGCCAAAGAGATGGCGGCAAATAAAGTTATATTAGGGAAGCAGCTTAGATGATTTCTCCAGTGATGTGGCAGCTAAAGGTGACACACAGTTATCCAGTTTTCAGGTGAATCCTCCAAGTATTAGAATACTTGAAAGTATGATTTTGGTTTTCTTTAGAAACTGGAGAAGAAAATATTTTCCGTTTAGGTCAAGAAGAGTAAGTTACCAGAGAACTCAAGGCACAAAGGAACAGAGAAACTGGGTATTCAAAAAGCCCAGATGTACAGTATGTGGAAGGTTTCTATACTGCTATAATGCTGGCTTCTCTTTAGCATGTATACCTTTGCAGACTGACACAACTTTCCCTATTTGCATGACAACATGGGTTAAAGAAAAGCTACTTTTTAATGATTAAGATATAAATAGCTAACATTTTTTAGATTTTTCAAAGCCCAGAACATTTACTGACCTTCAGATTATATCAGAATGTATAAGATGCTGCTTAATTTGCAGGAAAGTAACTTGTTTATCAACAAAGAATTACAGATATTAACCCAGGAAGAAAAGATTATGTGGGTCAAAGCTCTATGTGTCATCAGTTCTGCACTTAGTCTATACCTTACCAGTTTTACCCTTCTTACACAAAAATTCTTTGAAATATTTTGAGTTCTGGAAGATGGGATTTTTGCGAGTGGAAGATGATTTGGTCCCTGTTCCATATTCCCATGGTGCATACCTATGAATAAATACAATTTTGTTTTCACCAAGCCTAATCTGTGAAATGCTGCCTTTAGATGAGAAAATGGTGGCAGGGAGTTCTGGAATCACGTCTGTCAGGAGTGTGCGGTGTCTGAAACTTAGGTAGACTTATGTTGTCTTTCCACACTGACAGAATTGTAGGTGGTTGTTTTTCATTTTTTGTTTGTTTTACTTTTTGCTATTTGGGGTCCCACAAAATAGTTCCCAAATAACTTATCCTTACTTATGAATGTCCGGCCTTAGCTTGACTTACTTCTAGTCAGCACTTCTTAAATTAACCCATTTCTCTTCAATGTTTTGACTCCAAGTTTTTACTTTTTTATTCTGTATCTCTTTCTTTCCTTCTTACTCTGTGGCTGACTGTGTTGTTGGCCTGGTGCCTGGTGTCCTCCTCTCCTCTTCTGAGTGCTCTCCTTCTCTTCTTCCTTTTTATTTATTCTCTCTACCTGGAAATCCCACATATTCCTCTCCTGCCCAGCTATTGGCTGCTCAGCTCTTTATTAGTCCAGTTAGGCATTTTAGACAGGCAAAGTAACACAGCTTCACAGAGTTAAATAAATGCAACAAAAAATGCAACATATCTTATATTATTAAACAAATATTGCACAGCATAAATGAATATAACATATTTTAAATATTCCACCACACAAAATATTGTTAACAACGTCATAAGCGACATTGATTTTGTTGGCTCCAATTAGCCATGTGGTCCTGATTCCTCTATATAACTGTCCTTTGGGAAGCATGGACCCTTTATTTCAGTCTTAATGACTAATATTAACTTGCAGGCCCCAATATATGTACCATACAGTAATTACATATCTGTATCTGTCAGCATATATGGAGGTTACAAAGGGGTTTAATAGGCCAGAGATGATTTCAAAGGATTCAAGAAGGCATTCCTGGAGGGGGAAGAATGAACCCAGGTGTCCAGCTGCTAAAGAGCTACAGAGCCAATCTATGGAATTGAAGAGTTAACTGGGCTTTAAAGTTGAGTTGAGATGAGGTGTAAGGTAACTTCCTTAAGGACAAAGTGATGAATGGACAAATGACAACTCAAGGAGACTTCATCTCAATGGGAAGCAAGTTCATCTGAAACCCCTGGGAAAGGCAGTTTTTTTTCTGTCAACATTCTGCTACACACACCTGATGGTGAGATGACAGGTTGGTAGAGGCAGTCACCATCACAGCATTCAGTAAGTATCCTCCTGTATCTGGGCTTCAGGTGAGGGGCCTGCACAATTTCCTGGTCTGAAATGTTAGGTAAATTCTTGCCTGGTTTTATAGACATTATTAATTATGATATTTCTATGTGCTTATATATTCTCAGTGTACTTTGATAAATGTGGGTTGGTATCTTTGTACTTTTAGAAATAAGTTACTAGTCTGTGCTCTGTGGTTGATGCTTGACAGACTCAGAGCCATCCTGTTTCTGCATTTTTACCGCAAATAGAGCTGAAAACTGCTCATAGCATAGAGTCACCCAGGGCAAGGCACAGCCTGTTTTATACATTATGGAGTAACAGAGCAGACACCGCCTAACCCCTACATTGTTAGAAGATGATTCTAGCCTAGTTGGGATTTTAGCAAACCAGGATTATCACTTGTATTTGAATTAGGTTCCTTTTTTATATAAATGTCTACTTTATTAGCTGTAATAGTTTATTAAAATATTTTATTCTATTAAATTTTCTATGTAATAGAAAAACGAAGTCTCATGCATAATAATATATCTTAGGCATATTTGACATTTTCTTATTTTCTAGTTTTTTAATTCATATGCTTGCCTTTAAACAGACCAAGTTCTTATATTACTTTTAGGATATAGTCTATTCTGTTCATTTATTTTGAACTATTTATTTACTTATATCACAATTATTTATGTATTTTAAGGCATATTAAAATATAAAGACAATAAGATAATGTAAATATATATCTACTCAACTACCAAAAGTAAAATGTTATGTGGGATCCTTGTATACTACCTCATATATTTCATTTCTTCCCCTCTAACTGGATTTTATGCTTTCTAAAATACGGTTTCTTACATCACCAAGCCAAGCCACATAAATGAATTATTGACATTACATTTATTTGTGTATTTTTTCTTAACACACTCACATTTACACACACACAATTAAAGGGGACTTATTAGAGACTCCTAGGTCATAGAGTATTTGCTATGTCAATTTTACAAAACTTTTATTTCTCCTCCAAGGTATTTGCACTAACTCAGCCACCCGAGTAAAGTGAATTAGAATTCTGATTGCTTCATAATCCTGCTGTAGTATTGTTAGACTCTTTAATTTTTTAAAAAGATTTGTATTTATTGCTAATATGTATGCATTTGTGTTTGTGTGTGTGTATGGCTACTGTCTTCTTTGTTTGATTTCTTTGTTCTTAGCCTCTGCACAGAGAGATTTTCTAGTGAATTAATTTTCTCCAATGTCACTTGTGTCCTTTTAAATTTGATTTTATTCCTAGGATCATAGTTTCATGGTTTAATACCTTTTCCTGAATTCAACTTGTTTTAGTATATTTATTGTGTTCTTATAAACCCACTTTTTCCCTTTTGTTTCATCACATACACATATCTCTAGACCTTATTTTGAGGACAAACATTTTTCTTTGAAGTAATGAAATAAAATCTTTTGATCCCAGCTAGTAAGCTGTTTTTCTACTTAAAACCTGCACAGATGTCTCATAGACTTCACTTTTTTTCCTTCCTTCTTTATAAGAAGTATAATCTAGAATAGATTACTGAGTATTACCCACAATTCTCTACTCTGACTTTCTGATTCCTATTAGAATCCTCTGTTTGAATAATGGGCTAATGTTTGGTTGTTGTTCTCTACCTTTAGTTAAATGTTGGCATTTTCTAATACCTGGGTCATTGGGACTGAGAAAAACCTATAAATACTGCCTAATAAACTCTAGGTTTTGATGATCATTTTGAAATTCATAAATGACAATTCTTAATCTGAAGAAAACATTCTACCTACAGTGTTTTACCTTTTCTCATTGCTTAATCTACCATCCTGTTCATGTCTCTAAAAACATCTTCCACTGTTATGTATTTCTTCTAATCATGGTCAAGAAATGTAGCTGTAAGCTATAATAGGAGCAATTTTATTTCTACTTTCCCTCTGCAGGCCCCACTTTGGCTAAACACTTAGGTATTCAGAAGTGTTTATGTTGAAATTTATTAAAAGCATTTCTTCAGCTGCTCCATTCCCAAGGGGGCAGGAAAGACTCCTGTAGGCTAGAATTCTCCATTAACACCCCAGTTTGTTGGACATCCCCATCTACAAATCCTTTCCCAACCCCCAAACAGTCTGATCATCCTGCTAGCTCAGCAACTCCCTGAAACCCACAGTTTAGCAGTTCCAACTAAATTAAAAGCTCCTGTTGGATCAAGAGCTCCTACTAGATCAAGAGCTCATAATGGACCAAGACTGGACCCACATGCCACAGCAGAACAGCACACTGAGACACAGAATATGCCAACTCTAAGTGGAACAAGTACTCATTTTGGACCAAGAGTGGCTTCTTGAGATACAAACACAGCCAGATCAGATTGCACCAAGAACAACTTCCTAAAACACAGACAAATCCTTTAGTGATCTAAGGAAGCAATGGTCAGATGCCAGTGCAAGAATATGTATCATAATATAAAGAAAAATATAGCACTACCAGAATCTAGGGGTCCTGCAAAAGCAAGAGACCTGAATATACCATTGTAGAGGAAAGAGAAAAAATTGATCTTAAAAACAACCTTATGAAGATGATAAAAACCTTAAAAGAGAAAGTAAAATCTTCCTTAAAGAAATAGAAGAAAAGATAAACAAAAAGTTTAAAGAGATAAACAATTCTGTTAAAGAAAATAAAGAAAACCAAGAAAAACCAATCAAACAGATGAAGAAAAGAGTTCAAAATTTAAAAATTAAAATAGAAGTAATAAGACATTAACTGAGGAAATGCTAGAAATGGAAAGTCTGAGTAAATGAATACAAACTACAGATGCAAACATAAATAACATAATACAAGAGATGGAAGAAAAATTCTGTCATAAAAGATTTAATAGAGAAAGTAGATATATCAGTCAAAGAAAGCCCTAACGTCCCAAGAAAATCATAATAAAAAATGTTCAGGAAATCAAGGACACCATGAAAAGACCAAATCAAAGAATAATAAAAATAAAAGGAGAATATCAGCTCAATAGCACAGAAAAGTTATTTAATAAAATCATGAAAGAAAACTTTTTCAAACTAAAGAAAGAAATTTCTATAAAGTTACAAGAAGCTTACCAAACACCAAATGGACTAGATACCTCAAAAAAAAATCTGCACTATATAATAATCAATTCACTAAGCATAAAGAAAAAAGAAAGATTATTAAGAGCTGTAAAGAAAAATGCCAAGTACGTTATAAGGGCAGACCATTAGAATAACACCTGACTTTCTTCTAAATAGACTATGAAATCTAGAAAGTTCTAGTCAGATATTTTATAGACCCTAAGAGATTATGAATGCCAGCACAGACTACTATATCCATCAATACTCTCAATCATCATAGATGGAGTAAACAAAATATTCCATGACAAAACCTTCTTTAAACAATATTGTTCCATGTATACAGCCCTACAGAAAGCACCAGAAAGAAGATTCCAACCTAAGAAAGTTAGATACACCCACAAAACCACAAGCAATAGATAATCCCACAGAAAGAAACCCCAAAGAAGGGAAACATACACATACACACACACTGTTACCAAAAAAGACAAAAAGAATTAAGAATCACTGGTATTAGTATTGCACATGAGATTAGACACACACACAATACCAGGGCCACATGAGAGTTTATTCAGGAGAGTTGCTAGGCAAATACATGAGTAGAGAAGCAGAAGAGAAAAAGAGAGATTTTCATGTGGTGGCTCCTTTTTTTTGCTGATTTTTTATTGCTTTTTGAAAATCAATATCAAACTTTATATAAAAAGCAAAATATTCAGGATAGCTAAAATATAAAAAACCCATACAGTAATAAAACTTCTCTATTCTCTAAAATATATAAAACATATAAAGTAAAATCTAAAGCTCCTCAGCCAGGATAGGCTTAGCTATAGATGAAGAAAGCACAGTAGGTCACAGCTAATGCCCACAGATGCATTATGGCCACCACACGTTTCTGCTAAGCAACCCTTCTACAGTCAAACTAGAAGTTTTTTGTTTGTTTGGTTGGTTTTGTGTGTGTGTGTGTGTGTGTGTGTGTGTGTGTGTGTATGTGTGTGCGTGTGCATGTGCGTGTGTGTGTGCGCGCACGTGCGCGCATGTGTGTTTGTGTGCTTTAACAGGTGGGCACAGATTTATGTAGCCACACCTTGGGGTGTGCCCTCCATACAGAGTATTCTGCTGGCACCTTGTTGGGTTTACCACATGGATGTGGCTGCTATGCACTAGGAATCCTTACCTCTCACACTTATGTTTATTATGAAAAGAAAGATGGGTTTATGTAGGGGGGTGGGGAAAAACAGATTGAATCTGAACAGAGTTGGTAGATCTTTTAAGGCTGCTTTAAGCTGTGTTCAGGGTGAAGTTTGTCTTTTTGGAAGATGAGAGCTGTATCTCTGATGGTCAGTCTGCTAGGTTTTGTTGTTCATTTCCTACAGTCCAGGTGAGTTTAAGGCATGGGATGATGAATTCTGATTTTCTGGAGCTCAGAAAAAAAAACTGAGTTAGTAAGAGAACTTTGTGAAGTGACACATATAGTGATTATACTCTGCTATTATGGGGTCTGGAAGTGAGATTAGGAGAAGAGGAAAAGAGGGAGAGAAAAAAGGTTTGAAATTGAGACATGTATAACCTTGAGTTAGGCTTTTGTCTATACTTTAAATAAACTTTGTGGACCTCTGCTAGGTCTGGTGAAGGGAAGAGGTTAAAATGTCTTTTTTTTTTTTTAACCATTGCTGTGGCTAAAATGACTTTTGGTTTCTTTCCTTTGGTCCTGGGAAGATGAGGGGGAATGGTCTGTTTTACCTGTTATCGGCTCTATAAATGGCTCCTGGTTTGTTTTCTCTAGTCCTCAGGGGGTGGTGGTCAAAAGTGTTTTGATGGTAAGATGGCTTCTCGATTTTTTCATTCTCTAGAAGAGGCAGCTAGAAGGTTAGTCTCTGGGGCTGTGGGGGGGTGAGGCAAAATACCTCAGAGATTCTTGTTTCTGGAAACCATCTCAACTTTGGCTCTGAGAAGCAGACTTGGAATGGAAAACTCAGACAGGGAAGTTTAGAGAAATGTGTCTAGTGACAAAAGGATTCCCTGTGTCCCAACACTTGGGAATCTACCTGGGAGGCTGGAAGAGGAAATGAGGGACTAGAGCTGACAGGTAGAGCAGATAGGAAGAGAAGCAAAGGAGAGGCTAGAGCAGCTGATAGAGTTTGAATTCAGGCAAATGTTATAACTAAAAGATATGAAAGCACCTACTTTAGCTTTAAAAAAATCCCTTGAAGTATAGGCATGTTGGCATGACCAAAATATTTTCAGGGATATCTCTGAAAATGCAATTAAGTGGTGGCATCTGATGAGGCTGGAATTATTTGCCTCCCACACTGACAAAGGAGGTAAAACCCAAAAGTATTTGGCACCAATGTCCATGAGGAAGGAGATGGGCCACCCTGAAACCATATGATTACACAAGGCTCCCTTTTTGTAAAGATGGGGTTTGGGTTAGTGAAGCCCTGGCAGTGTCAATTGCCCACAGTGAGGCTTAGGAGATCAGCCTAGGAGTGGTCCATGTGTACTGTTCCCCTGCCACGTGAGGTTTGGTAACAGTCACTTAGACCAGCATTTCCCTTGATGACACCTAGTGTCATGCCCACCTCGCCAGCATGGAAGACACAACACGAGATTCTTCTGCAGCAACTGACCAGGTCCTTTATTCAGCATGCACACTCTTCTTTCTTCTCTCCTTCTCCTTCCCCTTTCCCCTGGCTCTCGGCTTAAAAGCTCTCCGGTGATCCACTCACTCCCTGCCACGTGGATGCTGCCCATTGGGTCATGCATGTGGACGTTCACTCGCGTGATCACCTCATGCCAAATAAGGACTTGTTCCCTAGGGAGCGCTTGCTGTCAGGGAAGGCAGAGGGCAGAAGCCCACGCCATTTTAGGCTGCGGCTAGATCGCAGCTCCCCACAGTTCCCCCTTTTTTATTATTTAAATAAAGCAGGTGAGGGTAGAGGTCCATTCTCTGCTGTGCTATTGAAACATCATCCCAAGCTTCTCTTGGGGCGTCCCCCTCAAGAACATGAGACCTGTCCACACCCTATTTTCCCAGAGGTGGAAAATTCAGGGCAACAACCCACATGCAAATGAACATACACTCCTCGAGCTCCGCAAAATATCAAGAGGTAACCCGAATGCAATGCATAGCCTCGCAACCTGCAAAAATATGGCAGCTAATGTTTTAGGGTAGCCAGCCAAACTTGAGGAGACTGTCCCTCCTCAATGGCAGTAAAGGCTTGCACCAGTAAAGCGGCATTCCAGCACTGCTGAACCCTCATGCGACAAGCACACCACATGCAAAGAAGGAATATAAACACCATAAATCTAGCCATAAATCCTATTCCCACCCACTCTTTCAGATGGTCCACAGCAGTAGAAATCCAAGAGGCCAGCCCTTCCGCTAGTTCAGGATCCACCCTGGTCGAATTCATGAATACGATGGCCATTCTCAATTGGGTCATCAGCACTTCGAACTCTCAGGTTCAGTTCCCTAATAAAAAACTAGGTAATTGTTTAGACAAATTTGCAGCAAGAATAAAATTCTCATATTGAATACTGGTGACACATAAGCCAGACATCTTCCATTCGCACCCAAGCTGAGCAAGCTGCCAAAGAACATCTATCTGTTCTTGAACTAAATCAATTCTCTGATTAACAACCATCAGACCTCCCTTTAACTGGGAATTAATATTTTCTTGGACATCCAAAGCCTCGGTGATTGTGGTAGACAAATCATTTGAGGTCTGTGCGGTTTGTATTGCATGGCTCATGGCAATGGCTGTAGTAGTGGCTCCTCCAGCAACTACGGCAATGGCTATAACAATGGCTGCTGTGATGCCAAAATCTCTCTTTTGTCTAAATAATGTCATGGAGCCAGGAGTTATTACTGGCACAGGAATCCATCGTGGCACATGTGCGACTAGGGCAAACGTATAACTTTGAGCATTCCAGCACTGAGCATAATAGCAGGAATCAGTGCAATTCTTAAAGCCACTCTTACTAACAACAAACACAAAAGGAGGATATACACATACAGGAATAGGGTCAAAGTACTTTTTCTCCATAATGGCCGCATGCATCTTGGTGCATGAGTTGGTGGCATTAACTATTACTGATGTATCTGCATCTTCTCGGGTGGTCCAATTGTATAAGCATGTAACATTATGCCTACCAACAGCTCCTCCCAGCAAGAGCCCCAAAGGTTCTACATTAGAGCAACTCCCATTAACCCCACATAGCATCCAATTATCAAAGGGGTTTCCGCAGGGGTCTTGTTGAAATAAGCCTCGATAAATTCTATTAAGACCAGTAACATTGAGGGAGAAGGTAAAAAGTCGATGTTTATCAACCCAAGTTACCATATGTGACTGACACCCTGTCCACAGCCATCAGACATTAGGTTCAAGTACTCTCAAGCAATAAGGAGCCCATTTAGGCTGTTGCGTGGTAGGAAAACTGGCATCATGTTCTTCTGGACAGGTGGCATTCAACCAGTGGGCACGATCATACACAGGATTGGATAAAAATGTATAATTGTAAGTATCTGTAGACATTTCACTATAAATCTGGTCACCTCATGAAATTTTTAACCCCCAACATCCTGTAGTATGTCTTACCAAATTTATACAATCAGAATCATTTTTATCAATGCTAAAGCAAAGCACCCCTCTAAGGGAAAAGTTGTTCTGTCTTGCTACAGGAGCCACCTCTCCATCAGAAGGCAAGTAAGGAAGATGTACATCTTTACCAGTGGTAAAAAACCTAGGAAACACTGGTGCTGAATGTGTCATCGGCATCGGAAGCGGGAATGTCGATAGGATTCCCCATAGGATCTGGTCTTTCTTGACCTTCTACCTCGCTTGCGCAAGGCTCTGTGAGGACAGCATCATCAGGAGGATGGGCAACAGGACCATCTTCTTTGACTCTTCTGGTTAATCTTTCCAGAACCCACACTGGGTCTTGAGCTTCCTGGGGAAAAACACAAACAGACCCTCGTGTCCATGCCAGCACGGGATCAGGTCCTTTCCAGTGACCTGTCAACACATCCTTCCATTTAACTAGACCACTAATGCCACTGCCCGGGGCAACATGTCTATCAGCTGCACAATGGCCACATGAATTTAAAGTCAAAAAATTAAGAGTGAAGAGAGCTAAAGAAAGTCTCTCCTTTGGGGTACGGCCAAGGCCTATTCCCCCCTTTTGTTTAATTAGACAATCTTTGAGGGTGCAATGTGCTCTTTCTACAATGCCTTGCCCTTGGGGGTTGTAGGGTAGGCCATGATTAAGGTGTATGACCATCTGTGTGCAAAAGGTGCTGAACTGTTGTCCAGTGTAGCCTGGTCCATTATCAGTTTTTATTTGTGTAGGTTTACCCCAGGCTGCCCATGCTTTGAGGCAATGGGATATAACATTGCGTCCCTTTTCTCCACTCATGGCCATAGCATGAAGAATCCCTGAACACGTATCTACTGATACATGAACATATTTTAGAGTGCCAAATTCATGCTAATGTGTAACATCCATTTGCCAGACCTTAAGGGGGAGTAGCCCTCGCGGGTTTACTCCCAAAGATGGTGTGTGGTAGAATTGCACACACTGAGGGCAATCAACCACAATTTGTCTAGCATCTTGTCTGGACAGGTGACACTTAGATCGCAAAGTCTTAGCAATAACATGGTAGAGTTTGTGAAAATCTCGGGCCTGAGTACTGACAGCTACAGGAAATACCCACTTTTGCCTAGTGGCTGCATCCACTAAGGCATTTACCTCACTTAAGGAACCGGGCAACTTTGTATGAGCCCTTATATGTTGTGGAAAAAATCTTTGAGAGTGGTGTCTAATAAGTTTTTGCAATTGGGAAAATAGACAGGCTACAGTACTGGATGGTTTTATGGGGCCTGCCACTTCAAGAATCTTCAAGGCATTTGTAACGTAAATCGAATCAGAAATCAAATTAAATGCACAGGAGAAGGTTGTAAAGACTTCTAGCACTATCTGTAATTCTGTTACTAGAGGGGTCCCAGGAGCAAATTGGCATTGGACTACTGGCTGGCCAAGGACCAGATATGCTCCCACTCCGTTCTTGGAGCCATCTGTAAATATGTTAATAGCATCAGGAAGAGGTGTGGTAGCTGTTACCTTTGGAAAAACAATGGGATGTTCTTTAAAGAATGTCATTAAGGGGTGCTTTGGGTAATGATTATCACGCTTTCCAGGAAAGGAGCATCTCAGAATGGCCCAAACATCAATGGTAGTACACAACACTAAAACTTGTGCTGTGGTGTAAGGTGTTACAATGGTTTCAGGACTTCTGCCAAAAAACTGTAAGGTTTATTGTAAGCCAAGTTGGGCCAGTTGAGCTATGGTTGTAGGATAATGCTCAATGCTCTTTCCAGGGGATATTCTAGGATGAATCCATAACAAGGGTCCCTGCTGCCACAAAACTCCTGTAGGTTGTCTCATGGTAGGTAAAATGCACAGCAGCAGCTCCTGATCTTCCTGTATGTGCTGTAGGTAAGCCTGTTGTAGTCTATCTTCTACTAATTGCAGTGCCTGGTGCGCTTCTTTGGTCATATATCTAGGTGAATCTAGGGCACTGTCGCCTTTAAGCACATCATATAAGGGTTTTAATTCATAATTTACTAGCTTTAGATAGCTCCTAATCCAATTTATATCTCCTAATAACCTTTGATAATCATTCATGTCTTTAAATTGTCTTTTCTGATTCCTAACTTTTGTGGATAAACCAATTGAGGGGTCACTTTAGCCCCCAAATACTCAACAACCTGCGTCATCCGCACCTTTTCTGGGGCAATACATAGCCTCCAAGACCTTAATGTCTTTTCTAATGCTCTGTAAGCCTCTTTTAACTGTAACTCATTTTTTCCTGCTAACAGTATATCGTTCATATAATGGATGCAGCGTATTTTTGGGAAAGTCGCTCGTATAGGTTCCAAAGCATGGCCTACAAACAATTGGCACATGGTTGGGCTGTTAGCCATGCCCTGGGGCAGCACTTTCCACTCAAACCGTTGTTCTGGCTCCTCATGATTACATGAGGGAATGGTAAAGGCAAATCTCTCTGTATTTTTTGAATTCAAGGGAATGGAGAAAAAGCAATCATTAATGTCTATTGTTATAACATGCCATTGCAAAGGCAAAGCGGTCAGCAAGGGAAGCCCCCACTGCACAGGACCCATTAGCTGCATCTGATTATTTATTGCTCTCAAGTCATGCAGCAATCTTCATTTTCCTGATTTCTTCCTAATCTCAAATATAGGAGTATTCCATGGTGATGTGGATGGCACAATATGTCCTTGTGCCAATTGTTCCTGGACTAGTTCTTGAGCAGTTTTTAACTTTTCTAGGGATAGGGGCCACTGAGGGACCCATACAGGTTTCTCTGTCTTCCAAGTAATGGGAATACCATCCTCAGTGGCCCCTAGGAAAAACGCAGGCCTTGTCTGGGTGGTCTCTGCTGAGTTGATACAGGGCTTGCACTGCCTTGTAAGCATTTACCCAATCCATACTGAGGGTGAAAGCCCATATCTGCCATTTTTTTGGGAGGTTTGGGAATACTCATTACTCAACCTAAACCCCATGTCTTTTAGCAAATCTCTTCCCTATAGGGTAACAGGCAATTCTAGCACATATGATTGAATAGTGCCCTTTTGGCCTTCATCATTGATCCAATTCAATAATCGTGCACTAATATCCGGTGCCCTAGCATATCCTAGGCCTTGCAGCATCTGGGAAGAGGCTTGAATAGGCCATCCTGATGGCCAGTCTTTTTTAGCTATTATGCTTTTGTCTCCACCTGTATCTGGCAGTCCCAGGATTCTTTTACTGTCCACTGTCAAGGTGATCATAGGTCGATCATCCATTTCTAGTGACAGGCATGTTAAATTGTTACCAGTGGATCCGAATCCTTTTTTTCCCCCTGTTTCTGTCGGTTGCTGCAAATTGAGCATGGAGACGAGGTAGAATCAATAATTGTGCAATCCTGTCTTCAGGAAAAATACCTTTTGGGGACTCAACCATAATCTTTACTATGCCTGTATAATCAGGGTCAATAACTCCAGGATGCACCTTAAGACCCTTAAGAGTCGTGGAAGATCGCCCTTTGAGCAATCCCACCATTCCAGAGCCTAACAGCCCTTTGAAATCTGAGTCCACTAACTGTACACCCATCTGAGGTGTTAATACGAGTCTGGTAGTGGCACAGAGGTCCAATCCAGCTGACCCGGCAGAGGCTCTCCATGGTTGTTGGGGTGGCAGAGTGTCGGCCACTGCTCCATGGTTGGGCTGGTATTCTGATTCTCTATTGCCCCATATATTTGCAGGCCCTGAGGTCGGGGGCCCCACCTCCTGTTTTTTGACTGTGTATTACTTGGCTATGTTAGGGGCTGACCATTAATGTCTTTCACTGATCTACATTCATTGGCCCAGTGCTTGCCTTTGTAAACAGTGAGGGCAAAGGCCTGGCTATGCGGTGGCCCCACGCCTTGGCAGAGGCAGGGCACTATGAGTAGGACAATCCCTCTTCAAATGACCTTGTCTTCCACAGGCAAAGCATGCCCCAGTTCCCTTGTCCTTTTCCTTCCTGTTACGGTTAAGCTGCATTACAGTGGCAGCCAGCCCTGCATTTGAAAGAGGTCCCCCTAGCTCCCTACAATACTTCATCCATACCTCTAAAGGTCTGTGCCTGTACGATGTGATGGCTGCCCTGCAGTATTTGGTACATTGCTCATAAATCAACTGCTTAATCAGAGGCATGGCAGTTTCAGCATCCCCAAACATTCTTCCTGCTGCTTCCATCATTCTAGCCACAAAGTCTGAGAAGGGCTCGGTGGTCCCTTGAGTGATTTTGGTTAAATTACCACTCACTTCCCCTCTATTAGGCGATGCTTTCCATGCACTTATGGCTATCTTATTAATTTGTTCATAAACTGGGATCGGGTAACCTATCTGGGCATTAGCAAAGCGACCGGTCCCTAGTAACATGTCCCGGTCCCAGGCAGCATTCCCTGCCACACGGCTGGCTGCTGCTTCCTCCCCCACAAATTCAGTCAGGAATGATTTCCAGTCTAAATACTGCCCAGGATTGAGACATGCTTTTGCTAAGCTACTCCAGTCACTAGGCATCAAGGCAGATCTACTCAATGCCTCAACCTGTGCTACTGTAAAAGATGCAGTAGTGCCATAAGTGTTGACAGACTCTGCGAGGGATTTCACTGTCTTAAAATCTAAAAGCTCATGATATCTTTTCCCCTGGTTATCTTGAAAAACTGGAAAAGCCAGCAGCACACTAGGGCACAGCTCACGCTGGACTCTCTTCCACACTTTTGTGTTGTCCAGTGGCTTAGAACAGATGCCCCCACCAGACAGGCAATACTGATGGGGGCAATAGGCGCAGTAGGGGAAACAAATAGTTGGCTTTCCCTTTTTAGTTTCTTTTTCTTACAGCCTCTCTCTTTTATTCTCCCTTTCTGTTCAGGCTCAGAGTCTGAACTCGATCTTTCCTCTGAGCACTGGGAAACACTCATCTGGGGACTCTAAGCAGAGTTCTTCTAGAGAAGGCAGTGGTGGACACAATCTTCCTATGGCCCCCTCGGCTATTAGGGACTCTCTTTTGGATCATTCTTCTTTAAGCTTCTCTAATTCCCTCGCCCCTTCCTCTATCAAATCTTTGCCCATAGCATGATCTAGGCATTTACGCACCAGGGACCAGATGGGTATAATACCCATTGCCAGCTCTCTAGCCTCGGGTGCCCTAATCAAATCCTTTCCTAACTTTTCCCATGCTGCACTTGTAAGTGAACCACTAACCAAAAACCAAGGAGCGCAGTGATCTACTCCATCTAAAAAGGTTTTTAAATTTTTTGATTTAACGCTCACACTGTTACTCTTCAACAGCTCTTTCAAAGCTGTGGCAATCGGGTGAGAGGGATTTACACCCATATCCTTGCCTATTTTTTTTAGCACTTTTATTTATTTATTTGCCTTGGTGTTTGCCTGAAACTGAAACTACCGACAGTTGTGAGCTGCCATGTGGGTGCTGGGAATCGAACCCGGGTCCTTTGGAAGAGCAGTTAGTGCTCTTAACCTCTGAGCCATCTCTCCAGCCTTATCCTTGCCTATTTAAAACCCTTTATATCCTGTTTTTTTTTTTTCAAACAACCCCAAAATACCAACAGGTTAGATCCACACGTCAGCAGATGCCCCGTTCTCTGCTTTTTTCTACAAGCAGAGTTTTCCTGTTTTAACACAGGTCCCACTATTTTCCTGTGAGACTTACCAGTTAACTCCCCTGATTACCGCAGTTCTGAATCCTTCACAGGACGTTCCCGGGTTTTGGCACCTGTTGTCGTGCCCACCTTGCTAGCAAGGAAGATGAAACACGAGATTCTTCTGCAGCAACTGACCAGGTCCTTTATTCAGAGTGCACAATCTTCTTTCTTCTCTCCCCTTTTCCTTCCCTTCCCCCTGGCTCTCAGCTTAAAAGCTCTCCAGTGATACACTCACTCCCTGCCACGTGGATGCTGCCCATTGGGCCATGCATGGGGACACTCACTCGTGTGATCGCCTCATGCCAAATAAGGAGTTGTTCCCCAGGGAGCGCTCACTGTTGGGGAAGGGGAGGGCGGAAGCAGGCACCATTTTAGGCTCCCGACAACCTAGGACAAGGCCTGAGTAGCCAGCTGCAAGGTCAGGCAAGAGTGATTCCAGTGGCCAGGCTGGCCACACTTAAAGCATGCACCAGGAAGTCTAGGTCTCTGCCACAGGATGAGGCAATGGAGCAGGTTAGATAGCTTTGACCAGCAAGAGGTATCTTTTCTGGCATGTTTTCTCATCTCTCCTTTAATACACCTTGAAAGCCTTCTGCCTGAAGAGCCCATGGTCTCCTCTCAAAGTCTAAGTTTAGCTCTGATGTTGGGGCAGCTCTGGGTAAAAAAAAAAAAAAAAAAATGTGTCATGAGAAGTTTCTTTCCCTCTGTGCTCTCAGGATCAACTACTGTGAAAATGCAGTTGTGAGGCATTTCTGGTCTGGTCTTTCTGGTCTAGCCTCAAGGTTCGGACCCACAGTCACCCAGATACACGCATGTAGTCCCACAGAATCACACAGGCACTTTTATTATTTTTATGCTGGTTGACCTGTGGCTGGGGCAAATAATTTGTTAACTCCTTCATCTGAACTTAATACATTGTATTCAGCCATGTGCTCAGTACCTTTTCTCATAACAGCATTTTAGCTTCTTTCCTCTGTGTCTGCTGTTGTCTCCTTCTCATGGTGTGTCTGTGGCAGCTCTCTGGCATCTGTGTGGTCTGACATCTGTCTCTGTTCTTCCTGTACTTAGAGTTTTCTCAGCCTGGTAGCCCCACCCATACTTCCTGTCTGCTCTTTGGCCAATCAGCTTTTATAAAATGCATAGGTGGGACAAATATTTATATTACCAACAAAATTCCACTGCAGGGATGGATTCTCCTGTTTATCTTGCATTATATCTTGCATTTTTTTTTTTCAAAATTGACAGGCTTCAGAGCAGCTCTATGCAGACCTGCCAGCAAGCAGGTCAAAAAATTGTCTCTTGCTAAAACCCACCTTCGTGTATTGTAATTCAAAGAGGGGTGTCTACATCTGGAACAACCTCAGCTCCCAGGGGTGTGTTATATTTGTCTGATGAACCTTATCTGCATGAGTTCTGACCTGTCTTCAAACTTGCTTTTGCTCAAGAGCCCATTTTTTTTCTATCTGAGAAAGTTCTGACAGAGGAACCAGGGTATAAAATTTTACTATCTTATCCATGGCAGCCACTTTCCACAGAGGAAAAACTAGATCAGGATCCTTAGGAGCTCAAAAGTAAGTAACTGGTGGGGTAAATGTAGGCACCAGGTTTGGAGTTCCCACAAAGGAAGAAGTTGAAAGAACTTCAGGTTAGCATTAAGATTTGAAATGTGGAGGATCAGGAGAAAAATCTGATTGTGTGGCTAGAAAAAGATGGGCCAGATAGGCTACAACAGAAAGCTAAAAGTGGTTTAGAGCTAAGATATGAAAAGAGGTAGGGAAACTCTAAGACCAGGAAGCTAGAAGACAAGATTTAGAGCTTAGATATGGAAAAATATAGGGAAATTCTTTCCATACACCCATATACTTGCAAAAGTTAGCCTCCATAAAATATCTGGGTCTAGCAAGCCATTGTGTAGCTATTTTGAGTTATGATCTAAGGAGTACTTAGGTCATTTTTTTGTGCAAAATGAATAAACTTGGTGTTATCTAGGCAAGGCAAAAAGACTAAGTGGCTTGAAAGTCTCAAGAACATATCCTAGAGGTGAGAATGGAGAAAAATTTTCTGCCAGAGTCGCCAGAGACTCCAGGAAACAATGCAGAAGAAAGAAGTTGAAATACAGCTCTCAGAAAAGGTACCAAGCCACATGGCTGAACAACATGTGTTGAGTTTAGATGAAGGAGTTAACAAGTTATATGCCTGGGACTTAGGTCAATCAGCAGAAAATTAACGTGTCTGTGTGTTTCTGTGTGACTGCAAGTGTTTTTACTGGACTGCCTGACTGCCAGTCAAACTGTCCAGTCCCTCAATAATGCCAGAATCCCACCACATTTACTCCTTATGCATATTTAAGAAAGTTCTAAACCTAAGTATAAGACTATATACATTAGAAATAATTATAAGGTAATGTCTAGGAGAAAGAAAGGCAAATAACATACAGTCAAACTACAACTAACAAACAACAGGCATAAGATATATCTTAAATGTCTATAATATTGGTAAATGGGAATGAATATACAGAGATTACTTGAAAGCTGTTTATTATGAATTATGTGAATCTAATATCTGAATGCTCTTAGCTAAGATCTGAAATGGTATTAATCTTAACTATCTTGTCTTAAACTCCATCAAACACCTGATAAGAAATATATATTACCTGAATATGCTGGAAGCACAAGATAGTACCTTTCAAGATTTTGAAGAGGATAGTAACAGTCACCCATAGCTTTTCTGCAAAGTTGGCCCATCCACTATTTTTGGCTACAGGCCTAGGATATATGACAGATCTTTTCAGAAGCAGGGCATTTTGAGAAACCATCTTATTTTGTCTTGGCAGGTTTCAGCATTCTTAATCCTTCATTCTGCTTGTCTAGATTGGACAGTATGCTTACTGTCAGCAGTTGAGGCAAGGGAAGTTTTTGCCCAATAGGCCATTTGTCTGCCAAGAAAGACAAATTCCTTGTGGAATGTCCTTGATGTCCAACACCATCTCACGGGAAAAAAAAAAAAGTGATGCCAGGAGTTATTGTGTCTCTCATGGACAAATTCTAAATAAAAAAAACCATTAAATGTCATATTCTCTAGTTCTACAAAGTAGTTGAAGACTCCTGTCTATCTGGTATATTCTACTATATATTTGAGAAACGTAAACAACATGACTATTACAGCGAAAACCTAAAGAACTGTGATCTGCAATTCTTATCATCCTAAAGACTGGAGTTTCCATTGTAAAAATAGATAATCTATAAATGGGTGTACAGTTTTTGAATAATGACTTCAAGTATAACAATCATATAAACGTTAAACAAAGGTTAATATATAGTGCAAAATGACAACACTATCCTAAATGTATATCATTAAGCAAAAGATATAAACAGAGATATACAAAACATCTTAAACAAAAATAGAATATATATAAAGACTAGTATAATTAAACAGGTAGAAATTGCATAGTGAAAATGACAATATGCTTAGCATGAATAAATGTGTAAAATATTTTAAACAGAGGTAGGACCACATGCAATATATGGCAATTACAGGTTCAATTTTGTACCAATATACAAATTACCTTAAACACATAAAATAATTTCAGATTTTAATTTGTATTAACATACAAATTATCTCAAAAAGACATGTAAAATAATTTCACATTTGTATCATATACATAACATCTATACAAGTGTAAATTGTCTATGGCTCATGTTTGGCTAATAAGTATTTACAAGTAGATATAATAATCTATCTATATCTGTCCTATCTATTACCATTTCTCTTCTTTAAAAGGAATTTCTGAGTCTATATTATTATTCTACCTTCAACCCAAATATAATTTATAACCATCCTAGCAGAATAATAATTATCCATAACTCTTAGAGGATAAAACTTATCTAGAGAGGGATAGTTTTTCTTAGGGTTTCTTTCTGCTGACTTGTGGATGATGATTTCTCTGTGGAGTCCTGTAAAAACTAAGACAGTGGTTAGGTCTTAATCAACTGACTGTAAATATCTATAATCATTCTCAGAGTACTGGCTAAAGCTATCTGGAATTCTTGTTAGAGATGTGAAATGAAGGACAATCATAGAAAGCTATCTTATAACTGTACTGTATAGTCTATATTTCAAAAGCAGTCATTGAGTAGTGTATACCAGTTTTTTGTTTGGGTTTATTTTATCACATACCAGGTAGAATTGTTGTAGTGGGATCCTGTCTTCTTTCTGGATGCTTTGGAGATTGCTAGTAAAATAATATGTTGTTTACAGTGGAAAATTTAAATGTCATTAAAGCAAATAAAGATTTTAGGTTTTCAGAAGAAAACTTTATGCAAAGAAGGTTTTCATAATTCAGGAAAGAATAAATACACAGAGAGATAGGATTAGAAATGAAATTACAATAATATTAGTCCCTATTTATTTTTGCTGTCTTCTGTCCCATACCAGGTGGCTTTTCTGATATGAGACAAAAATCTCTTAAATTTTCCTTTACCAACATGATTGGGTTTAGATAAGGAGAAAGACATTTACTCTAGCTCCAAAGCCTGCTTAATTTATAATAAATCAGGACCACATTTTCTTAAAGAGAGAGAGAGAGAGAGAGAGAGAGAGAGTATCCCTTCGCTTGTGATCCTTTTGTAACTGACTTTCTTTCAGCCTTAGGCATCTTGATATCCAGTGTTCTTTCAATTTCTTGAAGATTGTTATGTCTATTCTTCTGTAAAAACAAAACTCAAACCCTGCCCAGCCTTGTTAAGTATGTTTTCCTTACCATGTATCCAATTGTCATATCTCTTCAGGAGATATTTCCTTTTTGAATTGGATCTTTATTAATTTCATTGGTACCCGTATTTTTTCATCTCCTGTGAAAGCAAAAGCAAAATTACTTCCCCATCAAAGCACATATCCCTGCTTCCATTCTGTAGTAAGCACATTCTTGAAGTAGACTGACTGGTTTATCTTAGAAGTTTTTTTTTTTGTTTGTTTTTTGTTTTGTTTTGTTTTTTCCATTATCTGTAGCAGGAAATCAGAATTTACCCAGGTAAGCACTTGTAACATTAAGGAACTGAATCCCATCAGGGTGTGGCCACCTGGGAAGACCACACTCTCTCTCTTTGGCCCCAGCATATTGTGGGAAGAAACTCTGTTGCATTCCCTTGAGCGCCTCTTTCTCCTTTTCACACCCTCAGAATTTCCTTTGTACCATAAATGTTTTTGGAATAATAAATATTACCAGATTATATAGAGAAGTGGCTGAGAATCATTTTGCAGTAATTATCTAATGTGTCTCTGTAGCTAGTGTTTCTTTTTCATCAGCATCAAGAAAATTCAAGGTTAGTAAGGTATTATGCAATTTTTCCCTGGATTTTTTTATTTTTTCTTTTTGTTTATAAAGCATCTTTTTTAAGTTGTAAAGATCTCTTTACATCTTCTTGTCCTGTAAATCTCTCTACAATATCTTGTTCTAGATGCCTGTGTGGCAAGTGCTTTATATTATAATATTCAAAAATTTACTTCATTCTTAGGGAAACATATGCTGGAGTATTGTCAGTCTTAATTTGTACAGGAAGTTCCATAATGACCATGACTACCAAAAGGTGTGTAATTACAGAATCATCCTTTTCAGAATTCAGGGCAGTTACCAATAGCATTCATGAGTGTCAATAGTATAATATACTAAATTCATCTTTTCAAATTCTCCAAAATAAAACATTCATCTGCCAAATCTTATCTGTTTGAGTACCTTTAGGATTGTTTCCAGCAGGTAATAATGGTTGGTTATAGAAGGAGCAAGGAGGACAATTCTGTAGAATTTTCTTCACCTGGTACCAAATAAGGGGAAAGCTTTTTTTTTTAATTCTTTGGAATTAACATCACCTTTCTTGTGAAATTCTGAGGCCTCCAGCATGTCTTTATTAATAATTGATCAATTACATCATTACCTTGTACTATAGGACCTGGCAGACCTGTGTGACATCTGATATGTTATTCACCATATATATATATATGGTGAATATATATATGTGAATGGCATCTGATATGTGATGCCATACATATATATACATATATATATGGTGAATTCTTTTTCTAATAATATTCTGTAGTTGTATAAACAATGAGGTTAATTCTGTACCATCAAGAATAAATTCAGCAGTTTCAATATATAAAACAACTCTTTCTGCATACTGAGAGTCAGTTACTATGTTAATAGGTTCTGTAAAGTTCATTAATACCATAATAATAGTGTACAATTTTGACTTCTGGAAAGAATTATAAGACCTTTGAGCTACTTTACATAAATTTTCTGATTTGTAACCTGCTTTTTCTGATTTGTTTGAAATAGTATAAATGTAGGATCTCCAGAAATTAGTTTATCCTGTATAACTTGAGAAAGAATCTAGTTAGTTTCTTTTATAAATTAAATTTTTTTGCTTTGGAGATATCTGTTGATATCACCAAAAACTTACTCTAGGCTTTTTGCCAAGGTTCACTATCCACCCATAATTGACCAATTTCTTCATTAGATAAAGATATAACTATTTCTGCTGGATCTTTTCCAGTCAACTGATGAAGTCTTAATTTTACTTTAAAAATCAAATCAGTTTTTTTCCACGTTTTCAGTTTTTTACTCAGCCTATGTGGGAGAAATAGCCATTCTAATATAATATTTTCCCTATGCATTATAACTCCTGTAAAAGACTGCTTCGAGGGTAAAATTAACAGAATGCCATAAATCTGGATCCACACAATTCATGTGTGCTTCTTGTAATTTTTTTTTTCCACTAAAGCTAATTCTCTCTCAACTTCATCAAAAATCTTCTAGGACTTTTTAAGTTCTTATCACTATCTACAGTCTTAAATCAATTAACTAGTTCATGATTTTTTATTCCAATAAAGAACTGTACATGAGACATATCCCCTAGCAGTTTCAAAAATCAATAATTGTTCTCAATCTCCTGAGTTGCAACTTTTGGAGTCTAACATTTTGCAACTTTTTATATCCTAAATAATTAATAGTATTATCTCCTTTTTGTATTTTTTCAGGAAGAATTTGTAATCCCCAATCAGGCATTTTTTTTTAACTTCTTCAAACCTTCCTTCTAATATATCTGCATTTGAGTCTCCCAATAAAATACTATTCATATTGTTATTGATTGTGTAAATCCACTGTGTATCATTTGTAATGGCCATTGTAAAAAATATTGGCACAATGTGGTACTATTGAACATTCCTTGTGAGACAACTCTCCATTGATATCTCTTTACAAGCTGAGAATTTTTATAAGTGGACACTGTAAAGGCAATATTTTCCTTGTCCTGTTCTTATAGAGGTATGGTATAGAAACAACCATTTAAATCAATAACTGTAATAGGCCATGCATTAGGTAACATGGAAGGAAAGAAAATTCCAGACTGTAAAAAGCCCATTGACTGGATCATCTTATTTATTGCTCTTAGATCTGTCTCCATTCTCCATTTTCCAGATTTTTTTATGACAAATACAGGAGAGTTCCAAGGGCTGGTGGAGTCTTCCATATGCTAAGTATATAACTGCTCTATACCAGCTTTTCTAAGGCCAACAGTTTCTCTTTAGTTAAGGGCTATTGTTGAACCCATATAGGCTCATCTGTCAACCATTCTAAACATAGTGCTGTGGGTTTTCTTACAAGGTCAGCAGCTCTTGTGCTATGTTTTTGTACAACCTGAATATCTGGTGACTGTTTTTCATAATACCTTAAAATATTGTTCTTAGACACATAATTGAGTCTATAGTTTATATCTGAGCCTGGAGGGATTGTAATCTGAATATTCCATTGTTGTAGAAGGTCACAACCTCATAGACTCACTGCTATATTAGCCGTATATGGCTTCAGACTTTCTCTCTCTCATTTTGGTCCTATGCATTAAAGCCATCTTATACTTTGTTTCTTCTGAGATATGGTTCCAAATTCTAGAAATTGAACATCTACCTCCTTTACAGGCCATTTTTGGATGCCATGATTCTGAGCTTATGATTCAAATATCTGCCCCCATGCTGACTAAGCCTTAAATAAAAATATCATCTATTTGTATTTTGAATTTTGGCCTTTCTTCATTTATGGAAGTCTTCAGAATGATCATTTTGTGTTTTTATTCACAGAAATTTTGATTCTTTCTTTAAAGTTGTTCTATTATCCAATAATGTATGGTTCTTTGAATTAGGCATTGGATTTTCTAATTGTCCTGAGGAAGCAATTACTCCACTGTAAATGAATATGATTGAATCACCTTTGATTTTGAGGCCTGTGTTTTAGAGGCCTCCCATTAGAGGCCCCAAGAGGCATTTCCCAATGAAAAATGGATGGTTTGTTTGTCTCTTGAAGATATATACTCATTGGTCCAATGTCAGCCTTTGTTACATCTTCTACATAATCCAGAAAATAAAGGACCTTCTGTTTGAGTCATTTCTAAGAGGAACATTAGTTTTAGAAATGTGTTGCATGCAATTCCTTCTTATATGCCCTGGTTTACCAAAATAAAGCATTTGATACCTTGATTCCTTACCCTAACATTGGAAATGACTTGACCTATCTGCATCATCATAATTAAGAGACCGAGCATTGATTGCATACTAAATCTATTCCTCTATGTGTACAGATCAGATCTTTAGCGACATAAACATTTGCTTACATTACAAACTAGCATGGTCAAAAGCCAAAGAAAGAATTATTTGCTTTCTAACTTCTGGACCTGATACTGCTTTTTGTATTTCCTTGGTTAACCTCTGTAGAAAGTGAATTTAAGTTTCTTTTAAGCCTTGTCTACCTTTAGTATATGGCTGAATTTTCTCTCCTGGGTCTAAATTTTTTTCCTAAGCATTTAAAGCACCAGTATGCCATAGCATCAATATATGTTCATCATAACTAGTCTGAACCTTCACATCAGCAAATGAGTCTTCACCAATAATTTGGTCATGATCGATGTCAAAACTTCTAACCTTTCCATTATTCAATGGTCATAGCCTCTTCCCTCAGCCAATTTCTCTAATGTAAATTGTATTGGCTGTAGTTCAATACAGTAGCTTTAACTGCATTCAATCATTGGGAGTTATTCTATTTTTTGACCATGCATTTAATATTTGTTTTACATATGTAGAGTGGATTCTGTGGAGTAATATGGCTTCCTTGATACCTTTGATATAAATAATCTCATAACTGTAGTCCATGAACTCTAGAAATTTTATATGTATGCTTTTTCTGAATTGTAATTGGATCATATAAGGTAATAAAAATACCCTTCATGTTCAATACTTTAGACAAATTTTCTCAGTCACCATAAGATCTCAGTGATGGGTGTCTTTAACTGTTCTGGGTTGAACATGCCTTAACATCTTTCTTAATTTTACCAACACAGTTTTTCCATTGTTGAAATTTAGAAATCATGGATTTCTCTAGGGTCTGAATCTCTTTAATAACCAATCTTTCCAATGATTCTATGGAATTAATATTTTTCTTATCCTTATTATTAACATAAAGTTCTACATATCTAGACTTTTCTTGTAAGGTCCTAATATTTATGTCCAAGGAGAAAGATCTATCTAAAATTTTGTCATAACCAATTTTCAAAAAATTAACTTTGCATGCCAATTTATCATTATTAGATTACATATTATGCATTTCAGAGAGCAATTTTTCATTCTGAGACAAGTCTTGTATCAGGCCAATTAACATTTTATATTTAGTAAAGGTTTCAGGCCATTTTTTAAAATGTAAAATGTAGAATCAAGCTGAGGAGTAGCAGAACTGCGAGCATGAACTTCTTAATAATATAATTATGCAAGTTCTCAATCCTAGCAGTGAAAAAATTCTAAATTCATGGGAATTTGTATTGTCTGCCATTGTTCAAGAAATTATTATTAAAATTATATATATATAATGTATAAAAATGATTTACCTCAGATTAAATGTAATGTTGCAGACTCTAAGTAGTCAAGGTATGGGACTCAAATTGTAAAGTTTGGCCTTCTATGAAGATAACCTTAAAAAGGCAGTTTTTCACAAAATCAGAACAATTTTCAACAAATACACATTAAAAGAAATACTGATATCAGCAATATGTCCTTGTTGACAGACCCTTGCTTATACATAGGAAAGTTGCAAGTGGGGCTCACCAGAGGGCAACCCACCATATGAAGCTGAAAACTGTTTTATTTATTTATTTTTTTAAATAAGTTTTTCACATTTTTTTTAAACTAAGATTTATTTATTTATTATGCATACAGTTTTACAGATGAGGACACCAGACCTCATCATAGATGGTTGTGAGCCACCATGTGGTTTTGCTGGGAATTGAACTCAGGTCCTCTGGAAGAACAGTCAGTGCTCTTAACCTCTGAGCCATCTCTCCAGCCCCTGAAAACTGTTTTAGAAGCCCAACAGAAAATATCCCTTTTTAAAAGCAACTGAAGTTTGGTTTCTAATCTATCTTGGGACAGATAGACTCCCAAACCAATGCTACTTGGGATCACATGAGTTGTCCTTGGTTTCTGGTGTGAGCAGACGTTAGGCCTCTAGTAACTGAATCTTAAACCACAAGCATGAGCCTGAAGTGTTTTCTGGCTCAGTCTAGCACCAAGGTCTGAAAACCCACATTGGTGCTATATTGTAAGAATTATTCACTGGCAATTGATTATATAAAGGTTTAGTATTTATTAAGGGGTTTATATAAACACTCGCTGATGCAAAATTGAACTTTAATATATTACTTGGAGAGCTGATCTGTCCGAAACAGTGATAGACAGTGTATATCCTCCTTCTAAAATTGAAGGAACAACCAGAAGGACAGGCATCATGTAACCAGATCCTGAATAGGAGCTAGTCATGCCCCACTCAGGGTCCTGAGACCCTAAAGCTACAACACCAGGTCTTTCTCAATAATGCTTAATTCTCACCACAGGTATAACTATTCTAATATCTAAAAAAATAAACTTACAACTGAAATCAATCAAAAGAGATCAGAAAGGACATTACTTATTAATCTCAGGAAATATCTATCAATATGAAGTTTCAATCCTGAATGAGTGCAATACACAGAAACCCACATATGTAAAAGAAATATCACTAAAACTTAAACCTCACATCAAACCAAACACTATTAGTGGGAGACTTCAATACCCCACTCATCAATGGATAGGTCTACAATACAGAAGCTTAACAGAATAAGAGAGCTAACAAATATTAAGAAATAAATGGGTTTCATATTATTCCAAATGAAGTTGAGTATTGTTCTTTCAAGATCCATAAAATATTGTGTTGGGATTTTGATGGGAAGTGCATTGAATTGGTAGACTGCTTTTGGTAGAATGGCCATTTTTATTATGTTGATCCTCCCTATGCAGGATCATAGGAGATCTTTCCATTTTCTGATATCCTGTCAAATTTCTTTCTTCAGTGATTTAAAAATTTTGTCAAATAGATCTGTTACTTTGGATATACTTACTCCAAGATATTTAATGCTATTTGCAGCTATTATAAAAGGAGATATTTCCCTTATTTCTTTTTCAGCCTTTTTATCTTTACTGTATAGAAGGACTACTGATTTCTTTGAGTTAATCTTGTATCCTGCTACATTGTTGAAGGTGTTTATCAGCTATAGCAGTTCCCTGGTAGAATTTGGTGGGTCACTTATGTATATAATCATATTATCTGCAAAAAGAGACAGTTTAACTTCTTCTTTTGCAATTTGTATCCACTTAATCTCCTTTCATTCTCTTGCTGCTTTAGCTAAACGTTTGAGAACTATATTGAATAGATAAGGGAAGAGAGGACATCTTTGTCTAGGTGATTATTTTAGTGGTATTGTTTTGAGTTTTTCTCCATTAAGTTTAATATGGACTGTTGGCTTCCTATAAATCAACTTTATTATATTGAAAGATTTTCCCTGTGTTCCTGAGCTTATATCCCTCAAGAGCTTTTATCATAAAGGAGTGTTGGATTTTGTCAAAGGCTTTTTCAGCATATAAGTATATGATCATGTGTTTTTTTTTCCTTTAGTTTGTTTATATGATGGATGATGTTTATGTTTTTTGGTGTGTTGAACCATACCTGCATTTCAGGGATAAAGCCTACTCGGCCATGGTACATGATATTTTTTTATATATTGTTGTATATGGCTTGCCAAAATTTTGTTGAGAATTTTAACATCAATATTCACAATTTTGCTCACTAAAAGGACCTCAGGAGGCATCACCATGCCCAACTTCAAATTATTCTATAGAGCTACAGTAATAAAAACAGCCTGGTACTGGCATTAAAACTGACTTGTGGATCAATGGAATTGAACTGAGGATCCAGGCATTTACCCAAGAACCTATAAATACCTGATCTTTGACAAAGAGGTCCAAAATATTCAATGGAAAAAAAAGTGTCTTTAACAAATGGTGTTGGCATAGCTGGATGGAATTGTGTAGAAAAATGCAAACAGATCCCAGCCTGTCACCCTGCACAAAACTCAAATCCAAGTGGATCAAAGACCTCAACTTAAACCCAGCCACTTTGAACTTGATAGAAAAGAAAGTGGGAAATACATTTCTACAAATTGGCACAGGCGACCACTTCCTAAATATAATACCAGTGGCACAGACACTAAGACCAACAATCAATAAGTGGGACCTCATGAAACTGAGAAGCTTCTTTAAAGCCAAGGACACTGTCAACAGGACAAAACAACAGGCTACAAAATGGGATAAGATTTTGACCAACCTAAAAGTAACAGTGGATTGATCTCTAAAATATATAAAGAGCTCAAGAAACTAGAGCCCAAAACCTTAAATAACTCAATCAAAAAAAGAGGTTCAGAACTAAAAAGGGAATTCTCAGCAGAAGAATTATGAATGGCTGAAAGGCACTTGAAAAAGTGTTCAACATCTTTAGCCATCAGAGAAATGCTAAGATAAAAGACACAGGTAACAGCCTGTGCTGCAGAGGATGCAGAGCAAGGGGAACACTCCTCCATTTTTGGTGTGAGTGTAAGCTTGTTCAGCCACTCTGGAATGCAGTATTATGTTTCTCAGAAAACTGGGACTCAATCTCCCAAGGATCCAGCAATACCACTTCTGGGTGTATACCCTAAAGATGCATAGTTGCACTCCAAAGTCATTAGCTCAGCTATGTTTATAGCAGCATTATTTGTAATTGCAAGAACCTGGAAACAACCTAGATGCCCCACAACTGAACAATGGATTAACAAACTGTGATACATCTACACAATGGAGTACTACTCAGCAGTAAGAAAAAATGATATCCTAAAATTTACAGGAAATGGATAAATTTGGAGAATATCCTCCTGAGGGAGGTATCTCAGACACAGAAAGATAAGCAGGGGATGTATTCACTCATTAGTGGACTCTACACAAAAAAAACAAAACACAAAGTATGTCCAAGCTGCAAACCACAATCACTGAACAGCTTGAGATCTGAAACACCTTGGACTGACACCTTGGATTGTCACTATAGAGGAACACCTGACTCAGTCTTGATATTGGGGTGAGAAACCTGGATCTGCCAGGAATGGATACTGAACTGAGAAATACTGGGACCTTGGGACCTCCTGCCCTTGCTGGGGAGGAGATGAGGAGATATGGAGAAGAGAAAGGCACTGGTAGGGGTGGGAGGGGGAAGGTGCCTTGAATAAGGAAATACACAGATATAAAATTTAATTACTTTCATAATAAAAGATGGAAATAAATCAAATGGGTATAACAGATATACATAGAACATTCCATGCGAACACCAAAAAAAAAAAAAAAAAAAAAAAAAAACCTTATCAGCACCCCATGGAACTTTCTGTAAACCTGACCACATACTTGATCATGAAGCAAATATGAATAGATACCAGAAAGTGGGAATAATCCATTGTATCTTATCAGTCCACATGGACTAAAGTTTAACAACAACAGAAACCACAGACATCCTACAAATCCATGAAAATTGAACATGTTTCAGTTGAACCACATCTAGGTCAAGAAAAAAGAAAAGAAAAGAAGAAATAAAAGACTTTCTAGAATTTCAGGAAAATCCACAATATACCCAAACATATAAGACACAATAAAATATGTACTGAGAGGAAAATTCATAGCATTAAGTGGCTACATAAAAAAATCGAGAAATCTCGCACAAGAGCCTTAACAGCACCACTGAAAGCTTTAGACAAGTAGTAGCAAATTCACCCAGAAGAAGTAAAGGACAGGAAATAATCAAACTTGGGGTGGAAATCAACAAAACTGAAACAAAGATGCCCCTCAACTGGGGAATGGATTCATAAACTGTGGTACACCTACACAATGGAGTACTACTCAGCAGTAAGAAAAAATTATATACTGAAATTCACAAGCAAATGGATAGATTTGGAAAATATCCTCCTGAGCATGGTCTCACAGACCCAGAAGGATAAGCAAGGGATGTACTCACTCATTAAGTGGACTTTAAGCAAAAACATTTTTATTTCATTGAAAGATGGTGAGTGTAAGTGATTTAAAACACACACACACACACACAAAAACAAAGAGAACAATGTAAAGAATAAATGAAACAAAGAGATAGTTCTTTGAAAATGTCAACAAGATAGAAAAACCCTTATGCAATTAACCAGAAGGCAGAAATAGAATATACAAATTAAGAAAATCAGAAGTGAAAAAGGGGACATACCAAGAGACACTGAGGAAATCCAGAGAATGATTAGGTTGTACTTCAAAAACCTTTACTCTACTAAGTTGAAAGCCTAAAAGAACCCATGGCTTTCTGTACAAGTACCACTTACTGAAATTAAGACAATACCAGATAAACAATTTAAATAGATCAATAACCCCTAAGAAAATAGAAGCAGTTATTAATAGTCTCTCATGGAAAAAAAAAAGCCTGGGGAAGTTGGTTTCAGCAGAAAATTCTACAAGAATTTCAAAGAAGAACTAATTGTTTCACACAATAGAAACAGAAGGAACATTGCCAAAATCATTTTATAAGGCTACAGTCACTCTGATACCCAAACCACACAAGGATACAATAAAGAAAGAAGATTATGGATCAATCTTCCTCATGAATATTGATGCAAAAATACTTAATGAAATATTAGCAAACCAAGTTCAAAAACATATCAAGAAAATTATCTACCATAATCAAGTATGCTCAACCCAGAGATGCAGAGATAGTTCAACATACAAAAATTTGTCAATGTCTTTGATCATATAAATAACCTGCAAGAAAAACCATACCATCATCTCATTAGATGCTAAAAAATTCTTTGATAACATTTAATAATCCTTCATAATAGAAGTTGTGGAGAAATCAGAGATAAAAGGAACATACCTAACTATAGTAAAGACAATGTGGAGCAAGCAGACATCCAATATCAAACTAAATGAAAAGACTCAAAGCAATCCCAATAAAATTATGAAAAAAACAAGGCTGTCCATTCTCCCCATATCTATTCAATATATTTCTCAAATTTTTAGCTAGAGCAACAGGACAACAAAAGGATATCAAGTGGATACAAATTGAAAAGAAAGAAGTCAAACTATCACTATTTAAAGATGATATGAGAGTATGCATAAGTGACCCCTAAAATTCTACCAGGAAACTGTGGTTTATTAGCTCTAGCTAATAAATACCTTCAGCAAAATAGCAGAATGCAAGATTAACAACAAAAAAAGTACTAGCCCTCTTATTCACAAATGAAAAAAGAAATCAAGAGAACATCACTCTTTACAAAAGCTGCAAATAGCATTAAATATCTCAAGGATAACTCTAATCAAAGAAGTAGCAGACCCATTTGATAAAAATTAAGTCATTGAGGAAAGAAATTGAAGAAGATATCAGAAAATTGAAAGTTTTTTCATGCATGCTCTAGAATAGGTAAGATCACCATAGTAAAAATGGCAATCTTACGAAAAGCAATCTACAGATTCAATGCAATCCCTATCAAAATCCCAACACATTTTTTTCCAAGACCTTGAAAGAACAATAGTCTACTTCATGCAAAAGAAAAAAGAAGCTCAAGATTGCCTAAACAAAAAATCTGTTTAGAAGTAGAACTTTGGAAAGCATCATCATTCCCAAATTCAAACTCTATTGTAGAGTTACAGTAACAAAAACCACCTTGGTATTAGCATAAAACCAGACTTGTGAAAAAAAAGAGACAACATCTTTAACCAATGGTGCTGGCTTAACTGGATGGTGGTATGTCAAAGATTGCAAGTAGATCCATATCTATCACCTTGCACAAAACTCAAGTCCAACTGAATCAAAGACTTCAACATAAACCCAGTTAAAATGAACTTACTAGAAAAAAAAGTAAGTGGAAAGCAGCCTTGAAAACATTGTCTTACATCCTAAATATAATACTAATAGTACTCAAACTGAGAGAAAAAATATTAATTGGGATCATCTGAAATAGAAAAACTTCTGCAAAGCAAAGAACATGGTCAATAGATGAAAGAACAGCTTATAAAATAGAAAATGATCTTTACCAACCCTACAACTGACAGAAGACTGATGTTTAAAATATAGAAAACATAATAAGAAACCCAAATAATACAATGAAAAATGCAGTGCTGAGTTAATTAAGAAATTCTTAACAGAATTATTTCAAATGGCTGGAAAACACTTAAAGAATTAGTCAATATCCTTAGACATCAGAGAAATGCAAATCAAAACAATTCTGAGATACCATCTTAAACATGTCAGAATGACCAAGAACAAAAATACAGATGACAGATTCACTTCTTCTTTTCCAATTTGTATCCCCTTAATCTCTTTTCGTTCTCTTATTGCTTTAGCTAAAACTTCGAGAACTATATTGAATAGATAAGGGGAGAGAGGACATCCTTGTCTAGTTCCTGACTTTAGTGGGATTGCTTTGAGTTTCTCTCCATTAAGTTTGATACTGGCTGTCGGCTTCTTGTAAATCACCTTTATTATATTTAGGTATTCTCCCTGTATTTCTGATCTCTCCAGGGCTTTAATCATAAAGGAGTGTTGGATTTTGTCAAAGGCTTTTTCAGCATCTAAGGATATGACCATGTTGTTTTGTTCCTTTAGTTTGTTTATATGATGGATAACATTTACAGTTTTTCATATGTTAAACCAGCCCTGCATTTCTGGGATGAAGCCTACTTGGTCAGGGTTGATGATATCTTTTATACATTGCTGTATATGGTTTGCCAAAATTTTGTTGAGAATATTTGAGTCAATATTCATGACTCAAATTGGTCTGTAATTCTACTTCTTTGTTATGTCTTTGAGTAGCTTGGGTATTAGGGTAATTGTGGCCTCATAAAAGGAATTTAGCCATATTTCTTCAGTTTCCACTGTGTGAAATAGTTTGAGGAGTAACAGTAGTAATTCTCCTTTGAATGTCTGGTAGAATTCGGCACTGAAACCATCTGGACCAGGGCTTTTATTTTTGGGGAGGCTTTTAAGGACAGCTTCAATTTCCTTAAGGGTTATAGGCTTGTTTAGGTAATTAATCCGATCTTCATTTAAATTTAGTAGATGGTACCTGTCCAAAAGCTGTCCATTTCTTCTAGGTTTTCCATTTTTGTGGAATACAGATTTTCAAAGTAGGATCTGATAATTCTCTGGATTTCCTGGGGGTCTGTTATATGTCCCCATTTTCATTTCTGATTTTGTTGATTTGAACACTCTCTCTCTGTTTTTTTTTTTTTTTTTTTTTTTTTTTTTTTTTTTTTTTTTTTTTTTTTTTTTTTTTTTTTTTTTTTTTTTTTTTTTTTTTTTTAGTTTGGCTAAGGGCTTATCTATCTTGTTAACTTTCTCAAAGAACCAACTCTTAGATTCATTGATTCTTTGTATTGTTCTTTTTGTTTCAAATGTATTGATTTCAGCTCTAAGTTTGATTATTTCCTGCCATCTACTCCTTCTAGGTGAGTTCGCTTCTAATAGATCTAAGGCTTTCAGCTGAGCTGTTAGGTCTCTCATGTGGGATTTCTCTACGTTTTTCATGTAGGCAATTAACGCTATGAATTTTCCTCTTAAGACTGCTATCATTGTGTCCCACAAGTTTGGATACATAGTGGATTCATTTCCATTAAATTCTAGGAAGACTTTGATTTCTTTCTTAATTTCTTCCTTGACCCAGCGATGGTTCAGTTGAGTGATGTTTAGTTTCCATGAGCTGGTAGGCTTTCTTTGATTTTTGATGTTGTTGAACTCTAACTTTAGGCCCTGGTGGTCTGATATGTTGCAAGGGATTATTTCCATTTTTTTGTATCTGTTGATATTTGCTTTATGACCAATTATGTGGTCAATTTTGGAGAAAGTTCATGAGGAGCTGAGAAATATGTATATTCCTTTGTATTTGGGTGGAAGTTTCTGTAGACATCTATTAAATCCATTTGCATTAAATACCTTGGAGTAACTCTAACCAAAGTAGTAACAGACCTATTTGACAAAAATTTTAAATCACTGAAGAAAGAAATTGAAGAGGATATAATAAAACGGATAGCTCTCCCATCTTCCTGGATAGGTAGAATCAACATAGTAAAAATGGCAATTCTACCAAAAGCAATCTACAGATTCAATGCACTGCCCATCAAAATCCCAACACAATATTTTTTGGATCTTTAAAGAACAATACTCAATTTCATTTGGAATGACAAGAAAATCGGGATTACCAAAACGATATTACTCAACAAAAAAACCTCAGGAGGTATCACCATCCCTGACTTCAAGTTATACTATAGAGCTACAGTAATAAAAACAGCCTGGTACTGGCATTTAAAACAGTCTGTGGATCAATGGAATAGAATTGAGGATCCAGACATTAACCCAAAAACCTATGAACACCTGATCTTTGACAAAGAGGCCCAAATCATTCAATGTAAAAAAGATAGTTTATTTAACAAATGATGTTGGCATAGCTGAATGGAAGTGTGTGGAAAAATGCAAATAGATCCCAGCCTGTCACCCTGCACAAAACTCAAATCCAAGTGGATCAAAGACCTCAACTTAATCCCAGCCACTTTGAACTTGATAGAAAAGAAAGTGGGAAATATACTTCTATAAATTGGCTTAGGCGACCACTTCCTAAATATAACACCAGTGGCACAGACACTAAGACCAACAATCAATAAGTGGGATCTCCTGAAGCTAGGAAGCTTCTGGAAAGCCAAGGACACTGTCAATAGGACAAAACAACAGCCAGATAATGGGAAAAGATTTTCACCAACCCTACCAGTGATAGAGGACTGATCTCTAAGATATATAAAGAGCTCAAAAATCTAGAGCCCAAAACCTTGAATATCCCAATCAAAAAATGGGGTACAGATCTAAAAAGGGAATTCTCAGCAGTGGAACTATAAATGGCTGAAAGGCACCTGAAAAAGTGCTCATCATGTTTAGCCATCAGAGAATTGCAAATCAAAACAAATTTGAGATACCACCTGACACTTTTTAGATTGGCTGAGATAATACACTCAGAGGACAGCCTATGTTGGAGAGAATGCAGAGCAAGGGGAACACTACTCCATTGTAGATGGGAGTGTAAGCTTGTTCAGCCACTTTGGAATGCAGTATGGTGGTTTCTCAGAAAATTGAGAATCAATGTCCCCAATGACCCCGCAATACCACTTCTGGGTGTATACTCTAAAGATGCTCAGTTATACTCCGAAGGCATTAGCTCAACTTGTTCATAGCAGCATTATTTGTAATAGCAAGAACCTGGAAAAAACCTAGATGTCTCTCAACTGAAGAATGGATTAGCAAACTGTGGTATATCTACACAATGGAGTACTACTCAGCAGTAAGAAAAAATGATATCCTAAAATTTGCATGCAAATGGATGGACTTGGAGAATATTTTCCTGAGCGAGGTATCACAAACTCAGAAAGATAAAGATGGGATGTACTCACTCATTAGTGTACTCTAAACAAACAATCAAACAAACAAGGAAAAAGCAAAACATGCCCAAGCTCCAAACCACAACCACTGAACAGCTTGGGATCAGAAACACCCTGGACTGACTCCTTGGATCCCACTCTCCCTAGAGGAACACCTGACTCACTCTTGAGGGATGGGAGAGAAAACTGGATCTGCTAGGAGTGGAGACTGAACTAAGCAATATAGGGTCTGTGGTACCATGGGACTCTCTTCTGTCTGCATGCCCAGGGAGGGGATGTGGCGTTGTGGAGAAGAAAAATGACCTGATGTGGAGGGAGAGGGAAGGGACCTTGAGTAAGGATGTACAAGGATAGAAAATGTGACTTCTTTGTTAATAATAATGATAGTAATAATAATAAAGAAAACAAAATACAGATGATAGCCTATGTTAGAGGGAATATGGAGCAAGGGAAACATTCCTCCCTTGCTGGTGGGAATGTAAACTTTTATGGCCATTTTAAAAATCAGTATGGTGGTTCCTCAGAAAATTGGAAATTGATCTACTCATTGATCCAGCAATTCCATTATTGGACATATACCCAAAATATGAACATTCTTACCTCAAGGGCATTAGCTTAACTATGTCCATAGCTGCATTTTCTTAGCAGCCAGAATCTGAAAACAACCTAGATACACAACTGAAGAATGAGTTAAAATAATTGTGATACATTTACACAATGAAGTACTACTCAGTAGAAAGAAATGACATAAAATTTGCAGGCATATTGGTAGATCTGGAGATTATCATCTTGAATCATCCTCAGTGAGGTATTACAAACATAGAAAGATAGACATGGTGTGTATTCACTTATAATTATATTTAAGATGTCAAGCAAAGGATAATCAGGCTATAATCTACAACTCCCTGAGCAGCTAGGTAACAGGAGGAACATATGAGAGATATCCATGGATTGGAAGGAGAAATAGAAATCTTCTGAATATATAAGATCCTAGGAGGGTGGAGGAGCAAGGGGAGGTGAGAAGAGAACATGAGAAAATGGAATGGTAGGAGTAACAAGGAGGGAGACCAAAGAAGTAGATGTCTTGATACAGAAAGCCATTGTGGGGTTAGAGAGAAACCTGGTACTAGGGAAACACCCAAAAACCCACAAGATGACCCAGATCAGAACTCCAAGAAGTAGTGGAGAGTATGCCTATACTGTTCTTCCCCTATAATCAATTGAATGACAATACTAATTGCAATTATACAACCTTCATCTAGCAGCTGATGGAGGCAGATGCAGAGATCCATAGCTAAGCATCAGGTCAAGCTCCAGGTCCAACTGTAGAGGAGGAGAGATTATATGAGAAAAAGAATCAGGATTATAAGAATGATATCCACAGAGATGGCTGATCTGAGCTATTGGGAGCTCACTAACTGCAAAATGACAGCTGAAGAACCTTCATAGAAAGAAACTAAAGTCAAAGAGAATGAGTAGTTTATGGAGCGCTCTGAGACCATAATTTATTCCTAGTATGTGAACTGGATTTTTGAAGCCCATTCCAAACAGAGGTATACCTTACTCAGGCTTTGTATTGGGGGCAGGTTCTTGTTCCTACCTTAACTGGTAGTTGGAATCCCTTGCCATTCCTAGGGAATTGATGGAGTCTTGATGTGGGGAGAAGCTGAGAGAGGATTCTGAGGAGGAGAATGAAGGGGAATAGTAGTGGGTATGGAAAAAATTTTTAAATAAAAAAATGTTTTAAGAATGCCTTTGCTCCTGTAAATGGATTTTCTCAGGCATTTTGTCCCAGGAAAGAAACACTTATCACAGACCAATAAAAATTATACTTTAAAAAATCAAACAAAAGAAAGCACTTCTGTATGGATTTTCTATCTGAGAGATTTTACACAAACTTTAAATATTAAGAATTTCTAATAGTATTTAAATGACTATAAACATTCTCAAAAAAATCAACCTCTAAAAGTTTATATTTCTCTGTATTTGTATTTTGTATTTGGTGAGAAATTGAAGATCAATCATTTTTTATTTTAAGTGAAATTAGAAGTCTTGCAAACTTTTTATTGTAGAACAAAATTAAAATTATTGAGAATCCAAAAACAATGTTGTCTACATGGCTTGTACCTGCACACTTCACTAGAAATAAAAAATGTCTAGAGGATATCTCAGTAGTGTGGCACAGACCCTGGCTTCAATTGTCCATCTTAAAACAATAAAAGGAATCTTAATGATAACTACTTTGTTAATATATTTTTCTTTAAATTTGTATTTTCTGAAACAAATAAAAAGCTACTTTGAATAACACTTTTTCTCATCTTACCAAACACTTTTGAGTGCTTACTAGAAGATAATTATATTCTATGTTTACTCTGTTGTTATATATTAAATTAAGTATATTATATTAGGAAAATCTGTTCTAATGAATATGCAGTGGTAATGGAAAAATACATGAGGGATCCTTAGACCACAGAGAAATAGCACATAAATTATGTTGCCATAACAACTGTGCAACATAATTCAGATGATTACCAAAAACTGAAGTTTGATGTGGTTTATCTAGCCAGTTATTAGTAACACTGAACTTAGAAGATTGTGATCCTCAATTTTTTAATATTCATTGACAACTACCACATGGAGTAGGACTAGCTATCTTGCTATTTTGTATTTTGTTTGTGTGGCTTCATGTACCTAGATACAAAGTGTGTCTCACATTTAGATCAGTCTCAGTGTCTAGAAAGCAAGGAACATTTAATGCTGCATGATATGTCTCTAAGAGAAACAAACACTAAGATTTTCACATGTTTTTAATCTATAACAAAGGAAGGGGCAGATCAAAACAGGAAAACACTTTTAGTTCATTACCTATTATGGTTCGCAGACTGTGGTGAGAAGATTTTGAGTAAGAATTTTAATCATTAGTGGATTGCATTATATTATATTCCTTGCACAATAAAGGGAGTTTTATAGGTCATATCAGGAAGGAAAAGTGCAAGTACTTTTCTCACTTATGAATAGAAATTAATGTTAAAGTGGGATTTTGAAACTGAGTGACTCAACTGTATGTTAATAGAAACCTCACTGCTGGTAGTAGCTAGATTATTCATAGTATTTGGGTCCAATTAGAAGAACTTCTGCCCAACCTTTCTTAAATTGAAACTGCAAGAAAAAGCAGGTTTAATGTAACAGGCCTTTTAGAAAAACAAATGGGGGAAATATTAATTATAAAATCAGTGGACTTGATGGTCTAATGCTGGAAGCAACTAATGCTCTTGTAAAAGACAAGACTATGAGTGATTAGTCAGTTAATAATAAAATATGAAATTCATATGGTATTCAGGGCAGTATACAAAGTTTCTCATTTCACTAAGAAAGAATTGATGAATCAGAGGCTTAAAGAGTTTCAAGAAAGGTTAAATTCTCTATGTAGACAGATCTACAAAACAAAGGGTAGAATCATTATAAGAGATAACGAGACACTCTGACAACTGGACCATTCATGCCACCCAATACACAACTGACCAGAGGTGAGTGGTGCCTAGTCCTTCAGACCAAGCAGAGACCTTGCTACTCTCTGAACCCCAGCGTAGGGACACATCTGACAATACCCAAACCACATCCAGCTAGCCCTAAAACAAAGAAAGCTGGGAGAGTACCCCCACCCCCAATTTCAGCTGGAGGAGCATCCCAGACGCCAAACCCTACTCAAGCACAATTCTCAACATCACACTCTGAAACCTGAACCACCCAAAACCTCCAGATACACAGATCACTAAGAGCCAAGAAAGAGCTGACTAAGAACAAGCCCTGAAACAATGGAAGACACACAGATTCTTGGCTTACAGCCAACTAAGAACTTCAATTTTGGAAACATATAGCTCCCTAGGCCTACAACTGACTAAGAGCCAGCCAAGAGCTGACTAAGAGTTAACTGAGGAAGCAATGGGTAGAGAGCAGTGCAAGAATACATATAACAATACAAAAATCAACAAGACACCACCAGAAGAAGCTGGTGATTCTTCAACATCAAGACCTGAGCATAACAATGAAGAGGAAACTTTAAAAACAACATTGTGAAGATAAGAGAAGCTTTTTAAAAAGGATATAAAAAATGCCATTAAAGAAATAGAAGAAAATACAAACAAAAAATAGGAAGAGATTAACTAACCCTAACCCTAACCCCTGAAAGAAAATTAACAAAAAAAAAAAATTAACAGGTAAAAGAAACATTCCAAGAATTAAAAATTGAAATAAAAACAATAAGGAAGGCACAAACCAAAGCAAAGCTGGAAAGAGAAAATCTGAAGAAATGAAATGAAGTTACAGCTTCAAGTATAATCAACAGACTATAAGAGATGGAAGAGAGAATCTCTGGAGTAGAAGATTCAATAGTGGAAATGGAATGCCAATTAAATACAACACTAAAACCAAAAAAGTCATAAGACAAAACAACCAGCAAATCTGGGATGCCATGAAAAGGCCAAACCTGAGAATAATTGAAATCAAAGAAGAAGAAAAACACCAGTTCAAAGGCACAGAAAATACATTCAGCAAAATTATAGGAAAAACTTTCCCAATCTAAAGAAGAAAATGTCTTTAAAAATACAAGAGCATTACAGAACACCAAATAGACTAGCCCTCCTCCAAAAAAAGTCTATTTGCCACATTAAGCCAATAAATCTACAGGACAAAGAAAAAGTACTAAGAGCTGTAAAAGAAAAGTACCAAATTCCCTATAAAGGCAGACCCATCACAAAACACCTGACTACTCTATGGAAATAATGAAAGCAAGAAGGTCTTGGTAAGATGTTATACACACACTGAAAGATCATGACTGCTGACACAGACTACTATACCCAGCAAAACTATCAATCACCATAGATGAAGTAAACAAGGTATTTCATGACAAAACCAGATTTAATCAATACATATCCACAAATCTGGTCCTACAGAAAGAACTAGAAGAAAAATTCCAACTTAAGGAAACAAGGTAAACTCATGAAACCACAAACAATTGATAATCCCCAAGAAACAATTGATAAACCCAAGGAAGAAAATAAACACAAGCTACCACCAAAAATCACAGGAAATAAAAATCATTCATTATTAATATCCTTTATTATCAATGAACTCAATTCATCTACAAAAAGAAAAACCCTAACATGACTGATACAAAAACTGAAGCCATCCTTCTGCTGCATGCAAGAAACATACCTCAACTTCAAGACAGACACAGGCTCAGAGTAAGGGTTGGGAAAAGACGTACCAATCAAATGATCCTAAGAAACAAGCTTGTGTATCCATCCCAATAGCTAACAAAATAAAATTTAAACTAAAATCAATCAAAGGAGATGAGGATGAACATTATTTATTCATTTTACCATTTGGTGGAAAATCCATCAAAATGAAGTCTCAGTCTTGAATATTTATGCCCCCAACACAACGGCACCTACATATGTAAAAGAAATACTACTAAAGCTTAAACTTCATATCAAACTCCACACACTAATAGTGGGAGACTTTGATACTGCACTTTCAACCTTAGATAGATCAACCTGACAGAAAATTAACAGAGAAATAAGGGATCTAACAGATGTTATGACACAAATGTGCTTAATAGATATATAGAGAACCTTCTACCCAAACACAAAGGAATATACATATTTCTCAGCAACCCATAAAAGTTTCTCTAAAATTGACTACATACTCAGTCATACAGAAATAGTAAGAGACACAAAAAATAAAAATAATTCCTTGTATCATACCTGATCACCAGGGTTGAAAGTTAGAGTTCAACAAAAACAAAAAACACAGAAAGCCTACAAACTCATGGAAACTAAACTTCTATCAATTGAAAAACCTCTGGGTAAAGGAAGAAGTTAAGAAAAAAAATCAAAACTTTCTAGAATTTAATAAAAATGAATCTACAACATACCCAAACTTGTGGGACAAAATGGAAGAAGTCTTTGGAGGAAAACTCATAGCACTAAATGCCTAGATAAAAAACCTAGAGAAATCTTACACAAGAGACATAACTTCACAGATGAAGACATTATTACAATTAGAAGCAAGTTCACCTAAGAGGAGTAGAAGGCAGGAAATAATCACACTCAGGGCTGAAATCAATACAACAGGAAAAAGAGAACAATACAAAGTATCAATGAATCAAAGAATTGGTTCTTAGAAAAAGTCAACAAGATAGATAAACCCTTATCTAAACAAACCAAAAAGCAGAGAGAATATCCAAATTAACAGAATCAGAAATGAAAAGGGGGACATAAAAACATATACCCAGAAAATTCAAAGAATTATTTGGTCACATTTTGAAAATCTATACTCCAGGACATTTTGGCCTTTGTCTGCCAGTCAGCACAGCCTTTGGGTCCACATGGCGCCAAAGTAGGAGAAGGAGCTGAAAAATGACAAGTACATAAAACGACATCAAGATCTGGGAGAATATACTTCCACTTTTTAAAAGGCAAAACATTTTTCAAAGCTTCAAGCTTTGAGCTGGAAACACAAACTTTAAACAGGAAAGTTGTATGGGAAAGAATCATCCTTTCGTTTTAAAATAGAGTCTGGAAATCCCTTACCATAGCTTACTCCTCCTGTTAAGAATATCTTATAAGTCCAATGTGGAAATCCCTGAAGTTCAAACACTGCCCCATTTGTTAGTGGAGCACGCAGACTAGAGGAAGAGCTTATGAATTTTCCTACTTCGGAAAAGCATTTATTTACTCAAGCTTCATGGCTCACTGAACATAGAAATCATGCTCAGAGGAAGCCCTGTGTTTTTAAGGAATATTGAAAAGCCTTTAGCTAGATGACAGATCTTTCAACACCAGAAAATTCATGCTGGAGAAAAACAAGTGAAATTTGCAAAACCAACATTGTCTATTAGAAAAATTAACACTGGGAAGAAAGACTTATACTGATAAATGTTCTCTTAAACTTTGTACTTACGCTGCATTTGCATGAGAGGTTAGACTCAGAAGCCTTGAAACTGTAAGAAATGTGGAAAAATCCTCAACCTTCAGTTCTCAAAAGTTTTGTATTGGAGATAAACCTTGTGACTGTGGTAAAGCCTCCATTCTGATGTCACACCTCAGTCAGCAGAGAATTTTAAGTGGGGGAAGCCCCTTTGCATGTAAGGTATGTGGTAAACTTTTTAGCCACAAATCAAATCTTACAGAACACAAACATTTTCATAATTGAGAGAAACCTTTTGAATGTAATGAATGTGGAAAAGCCTTTAGTCAAAAGCAGTATGTCATTAAGCATCAGAACACTCATACTGGAGAGAAACTTTTCGAGCGCAATGATTGTGGAAAGTCCTTTAGCCAGAAGGAAAACTTGCTTACTCATCAGAAAATTCACAATGGAGAAAAACCTTTTGAGTACAAAGATTGTGGGAAAGCATTCATTCAGAAGTCAAGCCTAATCAGACACCAGAGAACTCACAGATGGGAGAAGCCCTTCATATGTAAGGAGTGTGGAAAAACCTTTAGTGGCAAATCAAATCTTACTGAGCATGAGAAAACTCATATTGGAGAGAAACCTTTTAAATGTAAAGAATGAGGCACAGCTTTTGGCCAGAAAAAGTACCTCATAAAACATCAAAACATTCACACTGGAGAGAAACCCTATGAATGCAATGTATGTGGAAAAGCCTTCTCACAATAAACATCACTTTCTGTGCATGTGAGGATTCATTCAGGTGACAAGCCTTATGATGCAATGTATGTGGAAAAGCCTTCTTTCAGAGTTCGTCTCTAACAGTGCATGTGAGGAGCCATACTGGTGAGAAATCCTATGGTTGTAATGAATGTGGGAATGCCTTTTCTCCATTCTCAACCCTGGCCCTGCATTTGAGAATACACACAGGTAAAAACCTTATCAGTGTAGTGAGTGAGGAAAGGTTTTCAGCCAGAAGCCACACCATATTAGACATCAGAAAATCCATACTCATTTAATGCTCTATAAGTATCTTCAATATAGGGAAGTGTTCATTAATTATTTAGACCTCATGGTACATCATTTAATCATTTTGAGACTAAGCACCACAAAGCAGCTAAACATTTAACATAAAACAGTCATGAACACCAGAGAATTCATACTGAAAGGGAAGAAGGTTGTATGCTTAGAAGCCTGCACTTGATGAACACAACATAAAACAAACCATGCTGAAACACTAAACAGTTATCTACAAATGAAAGTGGGAAATAGGCCTGTTACTGTTGTCAGCATAGATCTGGAATTCTTCACCAGTCTAATAAATAAGTTGTAACAGAAGAAACAAAATCAATTATATGATCATACAGTAACATGTACTAATTTTAAGAAGACCAAAATAATAGAATGATAACTGCATTTACCAGGATTTAGAATATGAAAAGAATTGCTTCAGATGATCACCAAGACTATGTTTTAAAGCAAATTGTTCTATGAGTAGCAAAGCCACACATCACAAACTAAAGACAGCAGTAAAAGTAAAATATATGGAAATTGAAAGCAGAAATACAAAAATGCTGCATATACAAGGTTATGACCTGAGGAATGAGAAAGCATTCCTTGTAACATTTAAAAATACTTAGTAATTCTCATGAGTAATTATGCTCAGGAGGTTGGGTAACAGGAAATTACCATTTAGAGTAGCCAAGTATTAGAACTGAACTACCTGTTAAGAATGGAATGACAAAATTTAGGTGGACTGTTATGTAGACATCCAGTAGATGTGACAATTGAAGTGTGTGTATAACTGGAAGGATTCTGTAAGTGATGTGGGGGAAACTCAAGTTGCAAAATGATTTATATAGTATAAGGACTTTCTGTCAAATTAAAATTTCCTTCTTGAAACTCAGCTTATTGTGGTATAGATACATATATATGTATAAGTGTTTGAGATGCATCTGGAAGGGTGCAGACCAACTCCCGAAAGTAAGAGTGAAGAAGGGAAAGGAGTGAGTGGGAGGGGTGGAGAGGCTTCAGCTTTTTATATAAGCATTCATTCTCTTAAAGACTGCAAGTAAATATATGAAAATACTGGCTAACTTTCAGTAGTGTTATATGGATATCATGTCTTATTTTTTGTACTTTCCTGTATTTTTTAAAATAAGAATGGAGGTAAAGGTGGGAACTCTGTACCTGTAGAAATGTTATAGTTGATTAATTCCCGGTCAAATACCAAGCTTTTATAGAAGATATTTCTCAAACTTTAACAATGAGTGGAAGGACTTGACACTCTATGTAACGAAATTATCTATTTTATTAAAATTTAAAATGACAGAAAAAAAAGAAAATCTATACTCCAATAAAATTGAAAACCTAGAAAAAATAGACAGTTTTTTAGACAGGTACCACTTACCAAAATTAAATTAATATCAAATAAATGACCTGAACAGACCTATAACCTCAAAAGAAATTGAAGCTGTTAATAAAAGACTCCCAAGGGGAAAAAAAAGAAACAGAAAAAAAGTGGTTTCAGTGGAGAATTCTACCAGACATTCAAAGAAGAACTAATACCAATACTCCTTAAACTGTTTCAAATACCAGAAACTGAAGGAACATTGCCGATCTCTTTTTATAAGGCCACTATCACCCTGATACCAAAGTCACTGAAAGATACAAAAAGGGAAGAGAATTAAAGACCAATCTTCCTCATGAACACTTATGAAAAATACTCAATAAAATTTAGGCAAACCAAATCCAACAACATATCAAAAAAAAAAAATCATCCACCATGGTAAAGTAGGCTTCATCACAGAGATGCAATGATGGTTCAACATATAAAAAAGTGTGAATGTCATCTGTCATATAAACAAACTAAAAGAAGAAAACCACATGATCATCTCATTAGATGCTGAAAGAGCCTTTAACAAAATCCAACACTTGTTTATAATATAAGTCCTGGAGAGATCAGGAATACAGGGAAAATAGCGAAATATAATAAAGGAGATATACAGCAAGCCACCATCCAACATCAAACTTAGTGAAGAAAAACTCATAGCAAACCATTGTAATCAGGAACTAGACAAGGCTGTGATGTCTCTCTCTTTATCTATTCAATGTAGTTCTCAAAGATGTAGTTAAAGCAATAAGAGAACAAAAGGAGTTTAAGGGGATTTAAATTGAAAAGGAAGTAGTCAAACTATCTCTAGGTGAAGATAATATTATCATTTATATAAGTGACCCCCAAAATTCTCCCAGGGAACTCCTATAGCTGATAAACCCATTCAGCAATGTAGCAGCCTACAAGATTAACTCCAAGAGATCAGGAGCCCTCTTATACACTAAAGATAAAAGGGCTGAAGAAGAAATAATGGAAACATCACCCTTTATAATAGGTAGAAATAGCATTAAATATTTAGTGTAACTCTAACCAAAGAAGTAACAGACTTGTTAGACAATAACTTTAAATCACTGAAGAAAGAAATTGAGGATATCAGAAAATGAAAATATCTCCCATTTTCCTGGATAGGTGAAATCAACATGGTAAAAATGGTGATGCAATCCTCATCAAAATTTCAACACAATTTTTTACAGACCTTGAAAGAACAATACTCAATTTCATATGGAATAACAGGAAACCCAGGAAAGACAAAACAATCCTGCTCAATGAGAGGACTTCAGGAGGAATTAGCATCCCTAACTTCAAGCTATACTTTAGAACTATGGTAATAAAAAACAGCCTGGTACTGGCATAAAAAAAAATTGTTGATCTAGGGAATCAAATTGAAGACCCTGACATTAACCTATGTACCTATGAACACCCGATTTTTGACAAAGAGACTAAAAATATTCAATTAAAAAATAGTATCTTCAACAAAAGTTGTTGGCATAACTGGATAGTATTATGTAGAAGAATGCAAATAGATCCAAATCTATCACTCTGCACAACACTCAAATGCAAGTGGATCAATATAAATTCAGCTACACTGAACTTGAGAGAAAAGAAAGTGAGAAATATCCTCCAACAATTCGGCATTTATTAAATATAACACCAGGTGTTAATAACACCAGGATACTAAGAACAATAATTAGTAAGTGTCACTTTCTGTAACTGAGAAGCTTCTGTAAGACTAAGGGCACAGTCAATAAGACAAAATGACACCCTATGGAATGGGGAAAAATCTTCACCAACCCTCCATCTGACAGAGGACTGATATCTAAAATATAGAGAGAACTAAAAAAACTAGAGCTCCCTAAACCTAAATAACCCAATTAAAAATGGGGTTCAGAGCTAAAAAAGAAATTCTCAACAGAAGAATTACAAATGGCTGAAAAGCACTTAAAATTTTTCTCAACATCTTTAATCATCAGAGAAATGCAAATCAAAAGTATTTTGAGATACTACCTTACCTTACCTTAAGAATGGCTAAGATCAAACACAGATGATAGCCTATGCTGGAGAGGTTGCAGAGCAAGGGCAACACTCTTCCATTGTTGGTGGGAGTGAAAACTTGTACAGCCACTCTGGAATCCAGTATGGTTGTTCCTCAGAAATCTGGCAATCATTATCCCCAAGGATCTTGCAATTCTGCTATTGGGCATACACCTACAAAGGCATTAGGTCAACTATGTTCATAGTATCATTATTTGTAATAGCAATGATCTGGATGAAACCTAGATACCCCTCAGCTGAAGAATGGATTAACAAACTTTGGTACATTTACACAATGGAGTACTACTCAGCAGTTAAAAAGAATGACAATAAACCTGATAGTAGAATAATGGCATAATGATAGCAATATAAGTGATTATATTTACTCTCACTCATCCAACTTGGCCACAGTGGTTGCAGAATGGTATTATTCTACATGGAAAACACAAAGTTCTCAGGGGATTTGACCCATAAACAGATTTGGAGGTAATACTAGTGGTTGAACCAAAATAATCAAATAGACTACATAATGAAAAGTCATAAGCCTTCCTCAATTTCCAAACTTTCATCAGTTTTCAACTCAGCCTCTGCTAATTTTAGAAAAATAAAAAACAAACAAGTTTTCAGATGGAACAGACCTGCCTAATCCTTAATGTCTATAGAAAAAAACTACCAAATAGTGGTCTCTTCCTATTTACCCAGTTAATCAAAACCCTAAAAAGAGTAATTATGAATACTACTCTATACCTTATGCATTTATATTTGGTGATTTGAAGTACTATCACATCTTTCCTGTTGGAAAGAGGACAGATAGGCATTAAGTAATAACTGTCTTAGTGTGGTCCAGATCATTTAAATCTCTCTGGTCCACAGACCCCATGAGAAATTGTTGCCCAGCAGTCTCCTTCTAACTAAACCATACCCTTAGAAAGAAGGTGCATGCTCATGAGAGAGGGAAGTAAAAACTTACACATTTGGGAAAGCTGAAACTTGAAAGATTTATGTGAGCTCATTCTGAAAGTTGGAGAAGCAGCAACCAATTGCTGGGGAAAAAGCAGTCCAGCTGAGCTACCAAGAAAGACTAACTTCTCCTACTGGCAAGCTATCTGTGAGTTGTGTGTATCTGCTATAAGCGATTATGATAAATTATTGGTTCACCTGGTTGGACTTTAGCTAATCATTACTTTGGTTTGTGGTAGGTGGCCTGCCTGGGGAGAGTAGATGTGTGTCACAACTCTCTATGGGAAGCCTCACACAACAGTCACTTTTGCTAGCAAAAGATAATTGACAGGAAGCAGTCATACCCTCACCTTTTGTTGCTTAGCTACAGAATAAGAGTTATCATAGTGGTGAAAACCAAGTGAAAGTTATGAACTCTGAGGCAAAATAGTAAGAGGAAAACAGTGTAACATTTTTGGTAAAAGCAGAGATTAATCTCATCTTTAAGGAACTACAAAGAGATAATACCCAATTTATCTCCATTACATGAGCCAGTCTAGATTGCTGTTACCTCACCCTTGTGATAACTCATTAATGGAAGACTGCTGCCCTGCCCAGGTGATCCACACATCACACAGCACACACCTAGTGGCCATTTGAACAGATATTCACACATTGTAGGAAAATAAGAAAAAACACAAGCCTTAAACAAGGACTTATAATAAATTAAATGCAATACAGATATACAGACACAGAGAGCAAAGTATTTAAAAAAATAAAATACCACCAAGTACTAAAAAAAAAAATAAGATAGTTTGGTCACAGGGCTTGGGTTACATTGTCATGTAAATCTACAAGCATACTAGATGACTTTTTGGCAAAAATAAAGAAGAAAGTTATAGTATATATGGTAAGTCCCTGGTTGCATAGCAAGAAAATTAATAATAACAACAACAATGCATACTATAACTTTTCTGGAAGAATATGGAATGTTTTTCATTTAACTAAGTGGAGCCAGATGTTATGATTTGGTCTTTGTCACTATGGAATGAGTCTGTCATTTTATATATAAAATATCAGAAAGTGTGTCCAGAGCAAACTCAGAGGTGAGGGAACCTCAACCCCTGGGCTGCCTCACAGAGAATCCCTCTCCAGTGGTCTGGGTTCATGCCCAGGGTCTGGATCTCAGACTCTAAGCTAGCTGACTTGTCCTATGCTAAAACTGGGAGGGTCCTTCCCCAGCTATTTCTAGCAAAAGGGCCTGGCCCCACCTACAGGGCAAGCTGAGTCATTACAGAAAAACAGACTCTGAACCATGTCCAGGGCAAACTCATAGGTGAGCAAACCTCAGCTACTGGGTTGCCTCACAGAGTATCCCTCACCAGTGTTCATACCCAGGGTTCAGATCTCAGACTGTAGGCTACCTGACTGACTCTAAGCTAACAGTGGGAGGGAAATTCCCCAGTGATTCCTAGCAGAATGAATCTACTTCCTCCTGGCCCTGCATTCAGGGCAAACTGCTTCCTCATAGACAGACAGACAAAGGCCTTTGAAACTCAGACCTGTGTCCAGAGCAAAGACAGTGAATGTGCAGACTCCATGTTCAGAGAAAACAGGAGACACACAAACCATATAACCACAATTGACTATGAGCTGACTAAGTGTGAACAAATGAAACAATGGGCAGACACCAGTACAAGAATACACATAACAATATAAAGAATAACAAGGCAACACCAGAAGAAACTGGAGACTCTACAACACCAAGACCTGAACAACGCAATAAAGAGGAAACAGAAAGAAACAACATTAAAAACACCTTTATGAAGATTATAGAAGCCTTAAAAGAGGTTATAAAAAATTCCCGTAAAGACATAGAAGAAAACACAAACAAAAAATAGGAAGAGATGAACAAAACCTTGAAGAAAAACAAAGAAAACCAATAAAAGGAAAACCAACAAATGAAAGAAATATTCCAGGAACTAAAAATTGAAATACAAGCAATAAAAAAGGGACAAAGTGAGGCAAAGGTGGAAATAGAAAATCTGAAGAAGAGAGCTAGAACTACAGATGCAAGCATAACCAAAAGGATTCAAGAGATGGAAGAAAGAATCTCTAGATTGGTAAACCTATAGTGATACATCAGTAAAAGAAAACACTAAAACCAGAAAAAAACATAATACAAATTGTTCAGGAAAATTGGGACACCATGAAAAGACCTAACTTGAGAATAATAGGAATAAAAGAAGGAGAAGAATTCCAACTCAAAGACACAGATAATGTATTCAATAAAATCATAGAAGAAAACTTTCCCAACTTAAAGAAGGAAATGCCTATAAACTTAAAGAAGCTTGCAGAACACCAAATAAATTAGACCCCCTCCAAAAAAAAGTCTGCCCACCACATAATAATCAAGCCACAAAACATACAGAACAAAGAAAAACTTTTAAGAGCTGCAAAAGAAAAGAGCCAACTTACCTATAAAGGCAGACCCATCAGAATAACATCAGATTATTCAATGGAAAAAATGAAAGCAAAAAGGTCCACGGTCAGAAGTTCTACAGACACTAAAAGAGCATGGCTGTGAACCCTGACTAATACATGCAGCAAAACTATCAATCAACATAGATAAACAAGATATTTTGTGACAAAATCAAAATTAAACAATACCTATCTACAAACCCAGCCCTTCAGAAAGCATTAGAGGGAAAACTCCAACCTAAGGATCCCAGATACATCCATGAAACCACAAACAATCAGTAATCCAAAAGAAGAAAAACCCCAAAAAAGGGAAATACATATAGGCTACCACCAAAAATAACAGGAAATAACAATCAGTGGTCACTAATATACCTTAATATCAATGGACTCAATTCACCTATAAAAAGACACACACTAACACTATGGATAAAAAAACAAAACCCATCCTTCTGCTGCATACAAGAACCATACCTCAACCCCTAAAAAAGACACAGGCTCAGAGTAAAGGGTTGGAAGGAAATTTTCCAATCAAATGCTCCAAGAAACAAGCTTGATTTGCCATCCTAATATCTAAAAAGTAGACTTTAAACTAAAATCAATTAAAATAGACTAGGACAGACATCCCTTATTCATCTCAGGAAAAATATTTAAGATGAGATTTCAATCCTGAATATTTATGCCCCTTACATAAGGGCACCTACATATGTAAAAGAAACACAAGTAAAGCTAAAACCCCACATCAATTGTAACATTCTAATCATGGGAGACTGCAATATCCCACTTTCACCCTTGGATAGGTCAACCAGAGAGAGACTTCACAGAGAAATAAGGAGTCTAACAGAGGTTATGATGCAAATAGACTTAATAGATATTTACAGGAGCTTCCACCAAAACACAAAGGAATAAACATATTTCTCAGCATCACATGGAATTCTCTCTAAAATTAACCATATAATTGGTCATAAAACAAATTTCAATAGATACAAAAAATGGAAATAATCTCTTGTATCATATCAGACAATCAGGGCCTAAAGTTGGAGTTCAATGACATCAAAAATCACAGAAATCCTATCAATTCATGGAAAATTAAATGTCACTCAATGAATTGGAGAGTTGGTTCTTTGAGAAAGACAACAAGATAGATAAGCCTTTATCCAAACTAATGGAAAAGCAGAGAAAGAATATCCACATCAACAAAATTAGAAATGAAAAGGGAGACATAACATTAGACCCCCAGAAAATCCAGAGAATTATCAGATCATACTTTGAAAATCTATACTCCACAAAAATGGAAAAACTAGATGAAATGGACAGCTTTTTGGATAGGTACCATTTACCAAAACTAAATGAAGATCAGATGAAATACCTAAACAGACCAATAACCCTAAAGAAAATTGAAGCTGTTACTAAAAGCATCCCAAGTAAAAAAAAGCCCACGTCCAGATGGTTTCAGTGCATAATTCTCCCACACATTCAAAGAACTACTACCAATACTCCTCAAACGGTTTCACACAGTAGAAACTGAAGGAATATTGTCAAACTCTTTTTAAGAGGCCACAATTACCCTAATACCCAAGTCACTCAAAGACACAACAAAGAAGAATTACAGACCAATTTTCCTCAAGAATATTGATGCCAAAATTCTCAACAAAATCCTGGCAAATTGTATACAACAATATATAAAAAATATGATCCACCGTGACCAAGAAGGTGTCATCCCAGAAATGCAGGGATGATTCAACATACAAGAAACCATAAATGTCATCTATTATATAAACAAAATGAAGGAAAAAAATACATGATCATATCCTTAGATGTTGAAAAAGCCTTGAACAAAATTCAACAAATCTTTCTGATAAAAGTCCTGGAAAGATGAGGAATACAGGGAGAATATCTAAATATGTTGAAGACGATGTACAAGAAGCCAACAGCCAACATCAAACTAAATAGAGAAATACTCAAAACAATCCTACTAGAATCAGAAATAAGACAAAACTGCCCCTCTCTTCTTATCTATTGAATATAATTATTTAAGTTTTAGCTAAAGCAATAAGAAAACAAAATGAGATAAAGGGGATATAAATTGGAAAAGAAAATGTGAAACTATCTCTATTTGCAGATGATATGATTGTATACATAAATGACCCACAAAATTCTACCAGAGAATTTCTACAGCTGACAAAACCTTTCAGCAATGTAGCAAGATACAAGATTAATTAAAAAAATCAGTAAGTCTCCTATACACTAAAGATAAAGAGCTGAAAAAGAAATAAGGAAAATATCACCCTTTGTAATAGCTGCAAGTAGCATTAAATACCTTGGTGTAACTATAACCAAAGATTTAACAGATCTATTTGACAAAAAAAAAAATAAATCACTGAAGAAAGAAATTAAAGAGGATATCAGAAAATTGAAAGATCTCCCATTTTCCTGGATAGGTAGGATCAACCTAGTAAAAATGGCATTTCTACCAAAAGCAATCTACAGATTCAATGCACTTTTCATCAAAATCCCAACACAATTTTTATTGACATAGAAAGAACAATACTCCAGTTCATTTGGAATAACAGGAAAGCCAGGATCCGGGCTTTAACCTAAAAACCCATGAATATCTGATCTTTGCCAAAGAGTCCCAAAATATTCAATAGAAAAAAAACATAGTGCCTTTAACAAATGGTGTTGGCATAGCTGGTTGGTAGTGTGTAGAAAAATGCAAATATATCCAAGCCTGTCACCCTACACAAAGGGATTTGTAGAATATCCTCCTGAGCAAGGTATCTCAAACCCAGAAAGATAAGCAGGGGATGTACTCACTCATTAGTAGACTCATTAATGGACAAAAAAGGAAAAAAGCAAAGCATGTCCAAGCTACAAACCACAACCACTGAACAGCTTGGGATCTGAAATACCTTGGATCTCACTCCCTCTAGAGGAACACCTACCTGACTCAGTCTCAATATAGAAGGGGAGAAAACTGTATCTTGCCAGGTGTGGAGGCTGAACTAAGAAATATTGGGACCTTGGGACCTCCTGCCCATGCTGGGGAGGAGATGAGGAGATGTCGAGAAGAGAGAGTGACCTGAGGGGGTGGGAGGAGGAACGGATCTTGAATAAGAGTATACACAGATAGAAAATGTGACTTTATTCATAATAAAAAATTTTAAAGAAAAGAACAGCCCGATACTGGCATTAAAACAGACTCATGGATCAATAGAATCAAACTGAAGATCCTGACATTAACCCAAAAACCTATGAACACATGATATTTAACAAAGAGGCCCGAAATATTCAATGGAAAAACGATAGGAACTTTAACAAATAGTGTTGGCATAGCTGGATGGTAGTGTGTAGAAAAATGCAAATAGATCAAAACCAATCACCCTGCACAGAACTCAAATCCAAGTGGATCAAAGATGTCAACATAAACCCAGCCACACTGAATTAGAACTGAAATATAAAAGAAAGCAGGAATTACCCTCCAATGCATTGGCATAAGTGACCACTACCTAAATATAACACCAATAGTATAGACACTAAGAACATCAATCAATAAGTGGGACCTCCTGAAACTGAGAAGCTTCTGTAAAGCCAAAAACATGGTCAATAAGACAAAATGAAAGCCTACAGAATGGGAAAATATTTTCACCAATTCTACAAGTGATAGAGGACTGTTTTCTAAAATATATAGAGAGCTCAAGAAACTATAGCCCAAAGCCTTATATAACCCAATTGAAAAATGAGGTCAGAATTAAAAAGGGAATTCTCAGCAGAAGAATTACAAATGGCTAAAAGGCACTTGAAAAAGTGTTCCACATCTTTACCCATCAGAAAAATGCAAATCAAAACAACTTTGAGATAGCACCTTACACCTGTCAGAATGGCTAAGATTAAGAACACAGATGAAAGCCTATGCTGGAGAGGTTGCTGAGCAAGGGGAACACTCCTCCATTGTTGGTGGGAGTGTTATCTTCTTCTGCCACTCTGGAACGCAATATGGCAGTTTCTCAGAAAAGTGGAAATCAATCTCCCTAAGGATCCAGCAATACCACTCTTTGTCATATGCCCTAAAAATACACATTTGCACCCCAAAAGCATTAGTTCATCTATGTTCATAGCAGCATTTTTTGTAATAACAAGAACCTGGAAACAACCTGGATGCCCATCAACTGAAGAATGGATTAACAAACTGTTATACATCTACAAACTGAGTACTACTACTCAGAACTCAGAAAAAAATGATATACTAAAATTCGCAGGCAAATGGATGGATGTCAAGAATATTCTACCGAGCGAGGTTTCACAATCCCAGAAAGATAAGTAGGAGATATACTCACTCATTAGTGGACTTTAAATAAAAACCTAAGCATGTCCAAGCTGCACACCTCAACTACTTGGGATCTGAAGCACTTTGGATTGGCACCTTGGAGCCCATTCCGTCCAGAGAAACACCTAACCCACTCTTAATATTAGAATGAGGAAATTGGACTTGCCTGGAGTGGATGCTGAACTAAGCCACCTTGGGACCTTGGGACCTCCTGCCCTTACTGGGGAGGAGATAAGGTGATGGATAGAAGAGAAAGCAACTGGAAGGAGCAGGAGGGGAAAGGGAGTTTGAACAAGGGGATATATGGATAAAAAAAATGAGACTTTATTGAATAATAAATTAAAAAATCAAAAAATCAGAAAGATTAGCTTGACATGTATCCTCTCATGTAGTTAAAAAATGTATTTTCAGCTTGTCTTAACCTTTTTATATGGTAAAATGAGAAAAAGTTGACTTTCCACTTGTAGATCATCAATAGCTCATCTCTAACAGGGAGGAGATGGTAGAAGTAAATTATGTGCCCTTCTTGTTGTTACACTCCTTAAGAGAAAGTCTAGCCACTGAGTTCCATTATAATGACAAACATATTTACTTTATGTTTAGATGTGAGCAAGCAGCTGGATTCATCTAAAGTGAATGTCTTTTTAGTAGTTCATCCATATTTGTATTATCTTGACTCCTCCTATACACACGACAACAGCATTGTTTATAATTTGTTTGTTTGTTTAGATCTACCAACTTTCTTTTTTTCTTTTCTTTATTTATTTTGTATTTATCAAAAAAAACAGTAAAATGAATTTAAAATGCTGAAAAGTTAACAATAACTATAAAGAAGATAAAAATCATAAGCATGACTTATCAAGGGTGATAATGCAAATAAGATTGCTACACATATATTTACTTTGTGTTCAGCTTTCCCTCTGAATTTTTTTTTCCATCCCTGTATACCCTTATTCAAGGTCCCTTCCTACCAACTTTCTTAAAAGGCTAGTTTTTTTTTGTTTTATTGAAAAGATACTGCTTTTTCACCTAATGCACCCTTATTATGGTTTCCCCTTCCTCTACTCCTCCAAGTTTCTCCCTACCTTCCCTCTGATCCCTTTTTATTTCTCATTTAAAAGCAAACAGGTTCCTGAGGGCTAATAATAAAATAAAATATAATAAGACAAACCTAACAGACCAGAACTGTACAAGACAAACAAAAAGAAGGAAAAGAGCCTAAGAGAAGGTACAAGAGTTAGAGATCCACTTGTTCAAACATTCTGAGGAATCTCATACAAATACTGTACTGGAAGCCACAATGTATATACAGTGGATGTGGTATAGACACATGCAATTCCTGTGCTTGTTACCTCAGACTCTAAGGGTTTATTTAAGCTTTGCTAATGGTAATTCAGAGGGCCTTGTTCTCCTGATGTCCTCCATACCCCTGGCTTTTACATTCTTTCCACCTCCTCTTCTATAGGGTTCCCTGAGCTTGGGGAAGGGGCAGTATTTAATATAGACATACCACTTAGGGTCAGTATTCTAAACATTCTCATTCTCTTTGTATGATCTGCCTGTAGGTCTCCATATTTGTTCCCATATGCTGAAGGAAGAAGCTTTTCTGATGATGGATGAGTGAGCTAAAGGCTCTAGTCTATGAGTTCAAGAGAATGTCATTAGGAATCATTCTGTTACTGTGGTTATTTGTTTATTTATTTTAGAACAGTAGTTTTTGGTTTTACTGTAGGTTCCTGGGCTATCTAGTTCCTTGTTATTGATCACTCAAGTAGTGTTGGGTATAAATTTCATCTCTTGGACTATGTCTTAAGTCAAAATCAGATATTTTAATAGTTAATCCAACAAGCTTTGTGCCACCATTGCCATAGCTACCTTGCAGGCAGAACACCATTGCAGACCAAAGCATTTGTGGCTGGCTTGGTGTTTACATGTTTACATTGTTCTTTAGGTAGTGTGAACAGTGCCTGCCAGTAATAAAGGTTCTATGTAGGCATCATCTTGGCATGCTTATGCTCAATCTGTTGTATAGGTGTTTTATTTAGCATGTGGTCTTGTCATCACTTTACGGAGAGCAATCTATAGTCTTGCCAACAGTCAGGGAGGTTTTAAATTCCCATAGGACCCCTTTGCCCAACAATGCTATTAGATGTAACTAAATTCCAGTACTGGAAGCTTTATTTGAGATCAAGAGATAGTAAGTTGGGACTCTGTTTTGTCCATTATTTGAAAATTTTATTTAGATAGCCTTCATATATGTTTATATTTTAGGAAGCTTCTACTCTATTAGATTCCCATGGTAACTCCCAAATAACCTTTAATTTTAGTTTTCCTTCCCTTTATTACCTCTTTTGTCCCTTTCTCTATTTCCCACTCCCCACTTGATCCTCCCATTCTTTGTCCCCTCATCATTTATATCTATTATCTTTCTTCTTACTAATGAGATCTATCTGTACTCCCTAGTCCCCCATTATATAACTATCATTAGTGGTTATACAGATTGTATTAAAATCTTACTCTTAAATATGATTAGGAAAGAAATTTTAGCCTTTTCTACTTTCTGTGTGCTAAGGAATCTTGTCTTTCTTAAATCTACACAGAGAGCATACACTCAAGTAGTATTTGGACTACTTTGTACACATATTCAATTATTATCACAGTAATTGAAACCTACATGTTTACTTTATGGTATGTGAAAAAGATAGTCTGAAAAATATTATTTCATTAAAATACAAGGCAAAGACCTTTTACAGAAACAATAAAAATATAAAATGTCAGATTAATAAACATAATGTTTACTTAAGAGATATTGTTCAACATAATCATAGTCATAACTTAAATAAAACTCTTCATAATGGTTGTATTTTCCTAAGTGTGCCATATCAAAATTTGTCTTTAAGGAATTAAATCCCTCATTTGGATTTAATTCAGAAAGTATACTAATCCTGACTAACATGAAGTATAAATTTATCTCAAGGACTGGATCACACAAATTTTTTGAATTTGTCAAGAAAGTCTATGGAAAACTATAAGTGCATTAGTTTATGGTTCTGAACATGATTCTAATCCTCAGCACTGGCAGTCAGAAACAAATACTAGATATAAGGCAGTAAATGGCAGAGAGGAACTGGAACCTCAATGGAGAACTTGAACTTACTTTTGTCTCTAATGATTCAAAGGATCTTTGAAACAGCATGACATGGAGTTCATAAAGAAAGGTATACAGAATCAAAGAAAGATAAAAGCCCAGATGCAAAAGACAGATTAAGCTTAAAACAGTTGACCACAAATAAGACAAGCTACAGTCAGGCATCGATAAGCAATAATAATCAATAATATGTCTCTGTGAGGTTATTCGGGAGCTGGGTAGCAGGTGAGTCCAGAAAGAGCAAACATTTTTAAAAAATGCCAGCAATGTTTTGGCACACCAATGTGAAGCTCTCAAATTCCCATAAAGCCTGAGAAAACTTAACAAAAAAAAAAAAAAAAAAAAAAAACAGATATGGTGTCTTTATGAAGTTCTAATATACCACCCCCATAAAAAAAAGCCTTTTCATGATAAATAATTTTTAAAAGCACTTGCCATAGCATTCCATAGCTAGAAAAGCTGAATGCAGATCCCAGTTCCAAACTTCCAACCAGACCATGAGCTTTAGGCTTAGTTCTCATAAACTGAGAAGTCAGGAGAGCAAGCCCATAGAGCAGCATAGAGCATCCAGATGTGCCTTAGCAGTTTAAATTTTCTCACAAGGTCAAAAAAGACTAGAGATACATAGTAAAAGAGGTCCAAATTTAAAAAAAAAAAAAGCCTAAATAGGTTTCAGTGTGCTTTATAATGTGCATAGGCTTAAGAAAGAAAGAATACAGGTATAGACAGTCATAAAAAGAAATAGTTTTAAAATAGAAGAGTATTTAAAGACAGAGTAAATAAAACAGAAAAAAGTTATATAAGATGGGAAATGCACAGGGAGTCTGGATCCTAGATGTTGTTGTGCTAATTTTAAAATTTTGTTTGTTAATAAGCAAATGATAGCTGCTAAGAGTCATAGGATTATGAACAGGACTGTAAAATTGAACTAACCTAGAAACTTTAGGGCTATCTTAACTTTAAATAAAATTTTTAAGTATGTTTTCAAATAAAAATAAAAAAAAATGCGTTAGAGAAGAGTTTTTGCCTTTGTTCCCACAGGAGATGAGAAGCTGTTGATTTTTTTCAGGAATGAGATGAATCAGTTTTCATCAGGAGACACATCCTGAATTTTGACAGATAATATTTATCAACACAGGTTATTACTGATTATCCCAGGACCTGACCATTATCTCAAATTTTCTCAGGAACCCAAAAGATGCTTTACCCATAAACAACAGAAAGCAATTTGGAGGACATGATGCGCATATTCCCAAGAGGGATGTGGAAAGATTTTGGTTATTTGGTGGATGGCAGATTTTTGTTATCTTTATGGAAATATAAGAATATAGGAAAAAAGGATAACTATTAATTTCAGATATTTTGCATTGGCATGGATTTTGGTGTAGTGATATAAATTTAAGGTTATTTCTGTTACATTGTATATATGTTTCTACTCTTGTTTGGAGTATTGGTCTTATGCAGCTCATTTAAAAATGCATTGCATAATTAAGAAATAAGATTAGTAATTAATGTATACCAAACTTGTAGTTACATATGGTATGTTTTCAAAGTTACACAGGTATATTTTAGATAGATAGTCTTCAAACATTTCAAAGACCATTTAAAATGTTTTGTTAACATAGGTATTTTCTGAGGCAATGAGACACCTCTGTTCCTCCTGGCAGCACCAATTTACTTCAGAGAAAATGATGAGTATTGAAGAAACACGATGAGTTTGCTTTCATTGTGCCATGATTAGCCATTTGGCCAAGAATCTGCTTTTTCCTTGACTTCTTTACTGCATGTTGTATAAACTGAGCATGCAGGACCCACAGGAAATTGACACCTGAACTTTGCCAAGACAAGGCAGGGCAGTTCTTCAAAGTTCCTGTTTCACTAAAAAGTCTGCAGATACTCTAGGCTCAGAGGTTAAATATGGATGCCCAAATATTATAGAGGAACTTTGGGTTTCTATTCAGGCAGTCAGATGTCTCTATCATTTCTAGCATTTTAGAAGTTACTTGCCATGCACTTTCTGTTTACTCAAGTACTATTACATCCTAATTGGGCATCTTTGATAAAATAAAAAACTAAATAATTAGAGCATAGTTTTCATTAGAAATGACATAAAGTAATTTAGAAATATAACTTTGGAGTCACTAAAATGGGATGGATGGTGGAGTGTTTTTTTCTGAATTTGCTAAGTACAAACAAACTTAATATTATAAATTAATTTTTACTTGATAACTTCGTTAAATACAATTTATTATGTTAAAGTTAAAAACTATTTTTTTTCATTCAGACTAAAGGAATAAATGTTGTGGAATATTAGTTTAAGTCATGTTACATTTGTATATGCTGTAGACTCTTTGTTTAATGATGCAAAGATGTGCTGCATTCTTTTATTTTGTACTTGTTTAATTCTTTGAAGCTATGTTATATTGACTGTGTTAAACACCTAATGGTCTAATAAAAAGCTAAATGGCCAATTGCAAGGCAGAAGAAAGAATATACAGGACTGGCAAGCAGAGAGAATAAACAGAAGAAAAAAAAGAGAGGAATAAATCAATGAATAGAAAAAGGAGAAGAGAGGAAAACAAGAGACCAGCCACCCAGCTATACAGACAGCATGAAGTAAGAAGTAAAGAAAAATACACCAAAATAAAGAAAGGTAAAAGCCCCAAAGCAAAAGATAGATGAGATAATTTAACTTAAGAAAAGCTATCACTTTTATCTTCTTTATAGTTATTGTTAACTTCTCAGCATTATAAATTCATTTTACTCTTTTTCTTGATAAATACAAAATAAAAAAAAAGAAATTATAAATCAAACCTAAAAAAAAAAGAAAAACTATCACAAAACAAGTCAACCTAAGGCCAGGCATTCATAAGAAAAAATAAGCCTACATGTGATTTACTTGGGAGCTGTTTTGTGGGCCCTCCTCAAAAACCAAAAAAGTAAAGAACAAGCAACAAGAGAAGATTAAGTAATAGGTAAAAGAGTCCACATACCCTGAAGAATAATGCTGATGATGTATCACAGCCCTTTCAACTGAGCAGCTGCATCTAGCTAATCTTTGCTAAAAAGCACTGAGGGTAAAAAAAAAAAAAAAAAAGGTGCTTGCCAGAAACAATAGCTAAATATCCACTGGTAATTTTTCTAGGATTCAATAGAATTGAAGTCACTACTGGTATAGATGTGTTGTAATGCACACCATATTGTAAGATATAGCTGTCTTCTGCACTTGAGAAACACAGTAAGTTGAGTGGAAATAAAGTAAGGATCTCTATGTATGTATATTTCAAGCTTTTGATATTAGTAATGATCTTTAAATCCTTTCAGAAAGGTATATTGCCTTTAGTTAATTATCTGGGAAAGTAGAATCCTTTTCTAGGACTGAGACTTGGCTTGACTTATCAGCCAATAAAATCTGGGTTAGGTAATCAATAATAGAAATTGACTGGTTCTTGAGCATGGTAGTCTATCCACACATTCATAACCTGGGACTAACTACAGCATAGGTTTGGGGGATCCAGTGGACCTACTGTGATGTGAGCACAAACAAAACACTTACCTAACTCCCAAAGATCTTTACTCTGATCACTGGACTAAGTGATGCTATGAATTTCAGGAATTTTACCTAATTCAAAACCAGTGACTGACAGTACCCAAAAAGTTTGGGCTATTTCCTCCTCTAAAATGCACACACCTACTGATATTTATCTTTTTGGTTAAAAACTGGAAAAGAATATTTATAGCGTAAAGTTTTGGCTCTGAACAAGAACCTTCCATAGGTATATCTCCACTTTTACTTCATTTAAGGCTTCCAAATAAATATTGAAGAGGTCGCAGGGATCCAGCAGTCCCAAGGCATGAAATTATCATAGGAAAACCCAATGCAGTGGTCCCTCTTTTCTTTTTTTCCTCTCCTTCCTTTTCTGTATCTCCCTTCTCTTTCCTTCTTTCCTGCTCTTCCCCCTCCTTTATTCCGAAAAGGAATAAGTTGCTTACTGAGAAAGTAGTACTTTTATCTTGAGTCATATATTAACCTGGTCCAGAAGCTGAGTGACTTCAAGAGATCAATCAGTACAAACCAGAAGACCTGAAGGCCTGTCTGATACCCAAACCTGATGAGCCAGACACTTAGGATTCAGTGTTGACTCTGGCCTCTCAAGATACCTTTGTTGCAGCAAATCCTAAATTAAAACCACACAGGGAAAATAATTTAGGGACAAACAATTCTGGCTTAAGTGAGTTAAAAGAATAAGAAAAAAAATACATGTCTGTAGGCATATCCATTGACATACATGTATGGTATATTTTTTTTAATCCCCTTTCACTGCTGTGTTTTGAATTTGATTCACTTGGACTGTTAAGATTGGGTTATTACTTTCTAATTGCCACATTTTCAGTAAATTATGGTATAATTCTTTCATTTTCTGTATGATTTTTTTTATTAGGGAAATCGATTAGTAGCAGATAAAACAATATAGACTTAAAGATTTTTTGCCAGTAAACATTTCCAATTTTAATATATACTTTTAATATTTTAAATATTTTTATAAATGTACATGAAAATCGTTTTTTGCCCACAAAGTTCAAAAACACATCCACATGCTGACATGACCCACTAAGGAGGAAAATTTCTCAGCTATACAATGCATATTTTAACAGCATAGAGGAGATCTCTTGTCTCCTCAAGCATGGCTGATAAGTTATTTTATGCTTTATTCAGTTCAAATGAAATTTCAACATGTATGGTATATTTTCTTTCTTTTTTATTTTTTTTCTGTATACTTTTTATTATTATTATCATGAACAAAGAGGTCACCCTTTCTATCTCTGTATATCATTATTGAAGGTCCCTTCTCCCTCTCACCACATCAGATCATTTTTTCTTCTCCACAACTCCCCAACCCACAATGGGCAGGCAGCAAACAGTCCCATGGTCCCACTGACCCAGTATTGCTAACTTCAGTCTCCACTCCTGGCAGATTCAGTTTTGTCCCCCCTCCCTCAATAGTGAGTCAGATATTTCTTTAGGTGGAGTAGGATCCAAAGAGTCAGTCCAGGGTGTTTCTGATTCCAACCTATTCAGTGGTTGTGGTTTGCAGCTTGGGCATGCTTGTCAGTTTGTTTAGAGACCACTAATGAGTGAGTACATCCCCAGCTTATCTTTCTGAGTTTGTGATACCTCGCTCAGGAGAATATTCTCCAAATCCATCCATTTGCCTGAAAATTTAAGGATATCATTTTTTCTTACTGCTGAGTAGTACTGCGTTGTGTAGATGTACCACAGTTTGTTAATCCATTCTTCAGTTGAGGGACATCTAGGTTGTTTCCAGGTTCTTGCTATCACAAATAATGCTGCTATGAACATAGTTGAGCTAATGCCTTTGGAGTATGACTGTGCATCATTAGGGTATATACCCAGAAGTGGTATTGCTGGGTCCTTGGGGAGATTGATTCTCCAATTTTCTGAGAAACCGCCATACTGCATTCCAAAGTGACTGAACAAGCTCACACTCCCACCAACAATGGAGGAGTGTTCCCCTTGTTCCACATCCTCTCCAACATAGGCTGTCATCTGTGCCTTTTATCTTAGCCAATCTAACAGGTATTAGGTGGTATCTCAAAGTTGTTTTGATTTCCATTTCTCTGATGGCTAAAGATGATGAGCACTTTTTCAGGTGCCTTTCAGCCATTCTTAATTACTCTCCTGGGAATATCCTTTTTAGATCTGAAGTCCATTTTTTGAGCTCTTTATACATCTTAGATATCAGTTCTCTATCACTTGTAGGGTTGGTGAAAGTCTTCTCACATTCTGTAGGCTGTCATTTTGGCCTATAGACAGTGTCTTTGGCTCTACAGAAGCTTCTTAGCTTCAGAGATCCCACTTACTGATTGTTGGTCTTAGTGTCTGTGCCACTGGTGTTATATTTAGGAAATGGTCGCCTAAGCCAATTCATAGAAGTATATTTCCCACTTTCTTTTCTATCAAGTTCAAAGTGGCTGGGTTTATGTTGAGGTCTTTGATTGACTTGGATTTGAGTTTTGTGCAGGGTGACAGGCTCAGATCTATTTGCTTTTTTCTACACACTTTCATCCAGCTATGCCAACACCATTTGTTAAATATACTATCTTTTTTCCATTGAATGTTTTGGGCCTTTTTGTCAAAGATCCGGTGTTCATAGGTTTTTGGGTTAATGTCTGGATCCTCAATTCTATTCCATTGATCCACAAATCTGTTTTTATGCCAGTACCAGAATGTTTTTATTACTGTAGCTCTATATTATAACTTGAAGTCAGGATTTGTGATACCTCCTGAGGTTCTTTTGTTGAGTAAAATTGTTTTGGCAATCCTGGCTTTCCTGTTATTCCAAATGAAATTGAGTATTGTTCTTTCAAGGTCCAAAAAATATTGTGTTGGGATTTTGATGGGCAGTACATTGAATATGTAGATTGCTTTTGGTAGAATTGCCATTTTTACTATGTTGATCTTACCAGTCCAGGAACATGAGAGAGCTTTCCATTTTCTGATATCCTCTTCAATATCTTTCTTCAGTGATTTAAAATTTTTGTCAAATAGGTCTGTTACTTCTTTGGTTATAGTTACTCCAATGTATTTAATACTATTTGCAGCTATTATGAAAGGCAATGTTTCCCTTATTTCTTTTACAGCTATTCTATCTTTAGTGTATAGAAGGGCTACTGATTTCTGTGAGTTAACCTTGTATACTGCTACATTCCTGAAGGTGTTTATCAGCTGTAGCAGTTCCTTGGAAGAATTTTGTGGGTCACTTATGTATAGAATCATATCATCTGCAAATAGAGATAGTTTCACTTCTTCTTTTCCAATTTGTATCCCCTTAATCTCTTTTTGTTCCCTATTGCTTTAGCTAAAACTTCGAGAATTATATTGAATAGATAAGGGGAGAGAGGACATCCTTGTCTACTTCTTGATTTTAGTTGGATTGCTTTGAGTTTTTCTACATTAAGTTTGATACTGGCTGTCGGCTTCTTGTAAATCACCGGTATTATATTTAGGTATTCTCCCTGTATTTCTGATCTCTCCAGGGCTTTAATCATAAAGGAGTGTTGAATTTTGTCAAAGGCTTTTTCAGCATCTAAGGATATGAGCATGTGGTTTTGTTCCTTTAGTTTGTTTATATGATGGATAACATTTACAGTTTTTCGTATGTTAAACCAGCCCTGCATTTCTGAGATGGAGCCGAATTGGTCGTGGTGGATGATATTTTTTATACATTGCTGTATACGGTTTGCCAAAATTTTGTTGAGAATTTTCACATCAATATTCATGAGGGAAATCGGTCTGTAATTCTCCTTCTTTGTTGTGTCATTTAGTGGCTTGGGAATTAGGGTAATTTTGGCCTCATAAAAGGAATTTGGCAATATTCCTTCAGTTTGTACTGTGGGAAATAGTTTGAAGAGTAGCTGTAGTAATTCTTCTTTGAATATCTGGTAAAATTCGGTACTGAAACCATCTGGACCATGGCTTTTATTTTGGGGGAGATTTTTAATAACAGCTTCAATTTCCTTAAGGGTTATAGTCCTCTTTAGGTAACTAATCTGATCTTCATTTAATTTTGGTAGGTGGTACCTGGCCAGAAAGCTGTCCATTTCTTCTAGGTTTTCCATTTTTGTGGAATGCAGATTTTCAAAATATAATCTGATGATTCTTTGGATTTCCTGGGGGTCTGTTGTTATGTACCCCTTTTCATTTCTGATTTTGTTGATTTGAACACTCTCACCCTGTTTTTTGATTAGTTTGCCTAAGGGCTATCTTGTTAACTTTCTCAAAGAACTAACTCTTAGATTCATTGATTCTTTGTATTGTTCTTTTTGTTTCAATTGTATTGATTATTTCCTGCCATCAACTCCTTCTAGGTGAGTTCACTTCTAATTGATCTAAGGCTTTCAGCTGAGCTGTTAGGTCTCTCATGTGGGATTTTTCTAGGTTTTTCATGTAGGCAATTAGTGCTATGAATATTTCTCTTAAGACTGCTATCATTGTGTCACACTTGTTTAGATACCTTATGGATTCATTTCCATTAAATTCTAGAAAGACTTTGATTTCTTTCTTAATTTCTTCCTTGACCAAGAGATGGTTCAGCTGAGTGATGTTTAGTTTCCATGAGTTGGTAGGCTTTCTTTGATTTTTTGATGTTGTTGAACACTAACTTTAGGCCCTGGTGGTATGATATGTTGCAAGGAATTATTTCCATTGTTTTGTATCTGTTGATATTTGCTTTATGACCAATTATGTGGTCAATTTTGGAGAAAGTTCAATGAGGAGCTGAGAAATATGTATATTCCTCTGTATTTGGGTGGAAGCTTCTGTTGATATCTATTAAATCCATTTGCATCATAACCTCTTCTAGGCTCCTTATTTGCATCATAACCTCTTTTAGACTCCTGGATAGGTTGACCTATCCAGGGTTGAAAGTGGGGTATTGAAGTCTCCCACTATTAGGGTATAAGAATTCATGTGGGATTTGAGCTTTAACAGTGTTTCTTTTACATAAGTAGGTGCCGTTATATTAAGGGGTATAAATATTCAGTATTAAAATCTCCTCTAGACCCATTTTTCCAGTGATGAATAATTAGTGACCATCTTGGTCTCTTTTAATTGCTTTTAGCTTAAAGTCTACTTTGTTAGATATTAGGATTGCAACCTCTGCTTGTTTCTTACGACCATTTGACTGGAAAATATTCTCCCAGCCCTTTAAGTTAAGCCTGTGTCTGTCCTTGCAGTTAAGATGTGTTTCTTGTAGGCAACCGAAGGATGGCTTCTGTTGTTGTATCCATCTTGTTAGTGTGTGGCATTTTATAGGAGAGTTGAGCCCATTGATATTAAGGGAAATTAGTGACCATTGATTGATATTTCCTGTCATTTTTGGTGGTAACTTGTTTGTATTTCCTTTCTCTGGAGTATTTTTCTGTGGAATTATTGATTGTTTTTGGTTTCATGGGTGTATCTGGGGTACTTAGGTTGGAGTTTTCTCTCTAATACTCTCTGTAGTGCTGGATTGGTAGATAGATATTGTTTCAGTCTGACTTTGACATGAAATATCTTGTCTCCTCCATCTATGGTGATTGATAATTTTGTAGGGTATAGTATTCTAGTTTGGCAGCCATGCTCTTTCAGTGTCTGTATAACTTCTGACCAAGCCCTTCTAGCTTCCATTGTTTCCATTGAATAGTCAGGTGTTATTCTGATTGGTCTGCCTTTATATGTGAGTTGGCCCTTTTCTTTTGCAGCTCTTAAAATTTTTTCTTTGTTCTGTATGTGTTATGACTTGATTATATTGTAGCGTGCTGACTTTTTTGGGGGGTCATATCTATTTGGTGTTGTGTAAGCTTCTTGCATCTTTATAGGCATTTCCTTCTTCAGGTTAGGGAAGTTTTCTTCTATGATTTTATTGAAAACATTATCTGTGCCTTTGAGCTGATATTCTTCTCCTTCTTCTATTCCTATTATTTTCAGATTAGTTCTTTTCATGGTGTCTAAGATTTCCTGAACATTTTGAGTTATGGCTTTTTTAGTTTTACTATTTTCTTTGACTGTTATATCTATTTGAGCTACCTAGTCTTCCACTTCAGACATTCTATCTTCCATCTCTTGAACTCTGTTTGTTATGCTTGTATCTGTGGTTCTGGGTTTTTTCTTCAGATTTTCTATTTCCATCTTTGCCTCATTTTGTGCCTTTTTTATTGCTTCTATGTCAGCTTTTAGTTCCTGGCATGTTTCTTTTATAGATTTGTTCATCTCTTCCAATTTTTGTTTGTATTTTCTTCTATTTCTTTAAGACTACTTTTCATATCTTCTTTGAGAGCTTTGATGATCATCATAAAGGAATTTTTGGTGTTGCTTCCTTCTGTTTCCTCTTCATTGCTCAGTTCAGGATTTTATTTGTAGGATTGCCACTTTCTTCTGGAGTTACCTTGTTTTTCTTTATATTATTTTGTAACCTTTTTCACTGGTGTCTGCCCATGACTTCAGTGGTTCACGATTAGGTGGCTCCTGGTCAGTTGTGGTACTCGGGCTTGTGTGCCTCCTGTCACCTCTGAGGAAAAGGTCTCCTCAATCTCTACCTCTGCTCTGGGCAGGGACTGAATTTCAAGTCTTCAATCTTTCTCTGTTTGACCAAGTGGGGATGAGATGTCGGCCGTGCAAATTTCCTCAGCAGCAGCTGGGGGGACCGTGGCAGTCAGAGCTTATCTCAGTCTGCTACAGAGTGTGCGGGTGAATGCTCTGCAGACACCACCTGGTCCTGGAGCCGGAATTGAAACCGATGGGAGCTCAGCTCTCCCTGGCAGGGATACAGGCACTGGGGCCTGCTGACCCTTCCTTTCCTCTGGGCGAGGTCTGAGTCTGTCCTTCAGGGTCCCCATTCCTTATCTGTTTGCTCAGTTGGCAGTGGGTACCTGTGCAAATTTCCTCAGCAGCAGCTGAGGGGACCGTGGCAGTCAGAGCTTATCTCATCTCTGTCTGCTACAGAGTGTGTGGGTGCATGCTCTGCAGACAGCACCCATCCCAGAACCTGTATGGTATATTTTCAATCAAAATATTAGAAGATGTGGATGTCTGAAGCTGATATTAGGCTCAATTTCTTTCTGTAGGAGAATGCTGGTGGACTGAGTAAATTTCTGGAACATCTAGTGTCTAGTAGCTTAGTTGATATGAGGGGGGGAAAGATCAAGGAAAAGGGAATTATAGAAGAGATGAGTCCAAATCCCCCACCATGGTAACCTGGGTGTTGCCACCATTTTTTCTTGGCTTGTAGTTATCTTAATCATTTTCCCTTGAAATGTCTTTGAAGTAGATAGCATCTCATTTGGTAAAGAACATTAATTTGCCCCTGTCTGATGGCAGCAAGAAGCAAGAAAAATCCAGATTTAAATGTCCCACATGACCCATCAATTCCTGAGAAGATGGCCAGAGAAAAGAACAGAAAGATCTCGAAGAAAGTAGACCATCGCTGTCAATCTTATCAGACACATGCCCTTTCCACTGGGGAAACAAAGGTCTCATTTCAGGCCCTTAGTCTTTCAATAAAATAATTGAATAATACACAAGTAAGAAAGCTCAAGGACAGTTTTACTAAAGCTTGAGAGAAAGACAATAGGGCAGGAAGGTTGATGCAAACCTTTGACAGTAGGTAAATAATACATCAGAGAAACAGGGAGAAAGGGCAGAATGTCAGAGGAAGAAAACATAGTTAGTCTGTTGGCCAGTATCTAAAGAGAAAGAGAAAAGACATGCTTAGAATCAATCCACTGATCAGAGTTCAAGAGACACCTGATGCCAGGGAGGGGAAAAATGACCAGGGACACTTAGTTAGAAATAGAGAGAGCTTATAAAGAAAAGGTACTTTTGAAAAAATGAAGTGGGTTTGTGAACTGAGGAAAAAAGTGTCAGACTAGGAGGAACATAGTCCTTCTAGGGCCCGCCTCTTATATTTATATTTTCTAGTGTTCTCTCCAGCATTCTCAGTTAATTGAATCCCAGCAAGAAAGGCCCTCCTGGCTTCCTCTGCCCAGCAGCTTCAGCATGCTTGTTTACTGTATGAAACCTGAGTGGGGACAGTTTCCAGTTTGCCAATATTCTTTAACCATGAAATTTCTGTTTCTGTTTGACTAGTCACACTCAGAGGATATCTGCACAGTGAGCAGCCATTAAAGTTCTGTTCACTTAAAAACATGGAGGTGATTTGCAAATGTCAGAAAGTCCACATAGAATTTCCCGTTCTCACTCAGCTTTAGCTTTGAATTTCTAAGGCATTAAAATAAGGAAATGGTACAAATGACTACCTTGATCTTATTTCCTAGAAGGAAGTCTGCCTGGAAAGTGACTCATTGTAGTGTTGCCAAGAATGGGAGACCTAAGATATGATTTCTTAAGCAAGACCAAACTCACAAGAGACTGTAGAGACTTCAAAGTGTCTGGGGCTCTGCTCTTTTCTGCAGCCCTCTTACTTACAGAATATGATCTGGACACTGTTGCACACTGAAAATAACTCTGTGGTGATATATTATACATTTAACAAAATTTGTCTGGCACATCAAAGGAAAGAATCACCCAAGCTATAAAGTACAGGGAGTGGTGACCCATGCCTTTAATTAGGAGACAGAGATCAACCTGGAGCTCGGTGAGTTCAAGTCCTAAAAGCCTGGTAGTGGTAGCACACAAAATTTGTACCAGCACTTGGGAGGCAGAGGCAGGAATATCTCTGTGAGTTCATAGTCCAGCCTGATCTACAAAGAAAGTGCCAGAATATCCAGGAATGTTACACAGAAAACTCTGACTGAAAAAAACAAAAATCTTCAATGATTTTTTATTTAGTGAACAAATAAGTAAAAATACTTGAACACAAATTTGTGAAAAAATATAAGCTCAATAGCTGACTTGGTAGAGTGCAAACACTATGAGCCATGAGTTTGACCCCAGCAGCACATATACTGCACTAACAAGGCAGGTAATGCTTATATTATCATTTAGGAAAGAGCAATGAACCCCCCCACACACACACACACACACAAGAAATTCTAAGTATCTTCACTTCCATAACCTCAACTACCCTGAGGATGGTAGAGAGAGAAACAGAAACAGAGGAATCATGTTGAAAGTGCAGGCAGGAGGAGGCAAAGTTCAGGGACATTTTCAAATGCACACTGAGAATGAAGCCAGACCACATTATGTGTGGCACTGTCTCAAGAAAAGAAAAAAAGGAGTAGAGGGAAGGCATCTTCCCTGTTATGGGGAACAGTGAGGACCATCTGTGGTTTTGTCCCATCATACTTGGGCAGCTATCCCACCTTAACCTAAGAGAGTGGAAGAAGAGAATGGCTGGAACTGGATGACATCAAAGGGAAATCTGAAGAAAAAATGGATAATATGAGCCATAACATCTCATGATTCTAGATTCTTTCCCTTGAGAATTTTCTTTCACTAAGTTCTTCCAAGGGTAGTACATATTCACTCAAACTGCAAGTCTTTTAAAGAAATGATTATCTTGTCCACATTTTATATATACCAACCCATTTGTCTCTGGTTGGGATCACTGCACCTCATGAACTGAAGAACTGAGTTTCAACCAAATGTATCTATTTTAATGAATGTAAATCACTTATTATTTTTTTAATAACTTAGAATCATTGGTTTGTAAATAAACCATTATCATAGATAAAATTAATAGATAATGTCTGCTGTGTAGCAATAGGGCTAATGGCCAAAAACAACCCCAAAAAAGAGGTGGTGAAGAAAAGAGCCATGATGAGAAGAAAAGGACAAACACTTATTTTTATTCTTTAAGATTAAAAAAAAAAACTATCTCTCTTATTAGAAAGCCTAATTTTATGGAGCTCTGGATTTACAGAGATAAATGGCTTACCAAAATATCCAGAACCACAATCGGTCTATTTCATAATTTCAGTCATTTTTTCACACACAAAAAAAGAATCGATCTTTCTGGATATGATGGCACTTCCAAATTCTGTAATTCAGTGACCTCAAAAGAAGGAAACTAGAGTCTGTGGCCTGACTTAGGTGGTTCTGTATTTTAGCAACTTCCTCTGTAAATGGAGGGCCTCTGCTTATGCTGTTTCTGAATAGAACCAGAGTTTTATGGATGCATTTCCTCAATAAAGGAGTGAATGTTGGAATGTGCATTATTTCTTCTTTTCTTCCCCACTGCACACCAATGAATGTTAATTTTGGGAGGACAGTAATGTTACTTTAGTTATTGCTATGCCCTTCCCAGTCAGAGAGGGTTCAGCACATAGTGGATTATCCATACACATGTATGGAACAACTGGTCAGAATGTGGTGTTATTCAACCTGTCAAACACAAATTCTTTGAACCAAAAATTTGAGACCTAATCTTTTTCTAACTGGTATGTAGCATATACTAACAAGATATACAATGTGTAAATAAAAAGGAGAACAATAGATTATACAATTTTAAATTTAAAAATATCAGATGGACTTCTGAGATCATATTTTTTAAAGATAAAATGCCATGGATTCTATCTCATTATAATATTGAACTCTTTTTTTCAGGCACTGTCTGTCATGGTATTAAGTCCTGTGCATTTGAGGCCGCATTCACTCAACAGCTCTGCATTAACATTTATTGTAGCTCTTTGCTACATATAAGGTGTGAAATCCCTTAACCACTGAGCCATATCTAAAGCAGCTGAGAAGCCTATGTAAAGCCAAGGACACTGTCAATAGGACAAAACGACAGCCTACAGAATGGGAAAAGATTATTACCAACCCTACAAGTGATAGAGTATTGCTCTCTAAGATATATAAAGAACTCAAGAATCTAGACCCCAAAACCTTGAATAACCTAATCAAAAAATTGGGTTCAGAACTAAAAAGGGAATTCTCAACAGAAGAATTATGAATGGCTGAAAAGCACTTGAAAAAGTGTTCATCATCTTTAGCCATCAAAGAAATGCAAATCAAAACAACTTTGAGATACTATCTGACACCTGTCAGATTGGGTAAGATAAACGACACAGATGAAAATGTATGCTGGAGAGGGTGCAGAGCAAGGGGAACACTCCTCCATTGTTGGTGGGAGTGTAAGCTTGTTCAGCCACTCTGGAATACAGTATGGCAGTTTCTCAGAAAGCTGAGAATCAATCTCCCCAGGACCCTGCCATACCACTTATGGGTGTATACCCTAAAGATACACAGTCGCACTCCAATGGCATTAGCTCCACTATGTTCATAGCAGCATTATTTGTAATAGCAAGAACCTGGAAACAGCCTAGATGCCCCTCAACTGAACAATGGATACATTTACACAATGGAGCACTACTCATCAGTAAGAAAAAATTATATCCTAAAATTTGCAGGCTAATATATGGATTTGAAAAATATCCTCCTGAGTGAGGTTTCACAAACCCAGAAAGATAAGCAGGGGATGTAATCACCTATTAGTGGACTATAAACAAAAAAGAAAAAGAGAAAGAAGAAAGAAATTAAAAAAAAAAAGCAAAGCATGCCCAAGCTGCAAACCACTGAACAGCTTGGGGTCTGAAACATTTTGGACTGACACCTTGGATCACACTCCCCTAGAGAAACACCTGAATCAGTCTTGATGTTGGAGGGAGATAAGTGGATTTGCTAGGAGTGGAGGCTGAACTAAGCAATACTGGGACCTTGGGACCTTGGAACTGCCTGCCCATGGGGGGAATGGGGAGATGTGGAAAAGAGAGAATGACCTGATGTGGTGGGAGGGGGAAGGGACCTTGAATAAGGATATACAAGGATAGAAAATGTGACTTCTTTATTCATAATAATAAAAAAGAAAGTGAAAAAAAGAAAACCCACCAAAAGAAAAGGTTGCACTCCCAGGGTATCCTGTATTCCAAATATAAATGACAACCCAAAATTTTAGCAGAGCCTGGTTTCTATGAGAAATATTCAATCAAGTTGCTACCCATGCTAAGAATGTTCCATGTAGGGCGTGGTTGGCCCTTGTGCAACTTGCTGGAACATTGCATCATGTTCCCTAGATGCTAATTAGGCGCTGAGTGATCCCTGATTATGCTAATTTGGCACTCCCTACCACCTATCACCAGCTACATGCTAATGAGGCAATACTTTGGGCACCAATCATATAGCTACACGCGTCCCAGCTTCCCTATATAAGCAGGCTGCAATTCAGGCACAGGGTCTTTCTTCCACCATTCTACATCAACTGAGCTGTACTCCAATAAAGTGTGATCTGAGAAGAATCGTGCATGTGGTGACTCGTCATTTTGCAGGCCAGAAAGGGGCTCGCCACAGTTCCAGAGGACATGTCCTTGAGAAGATAATGCTTAAGCTACTTAGTAAATGGAAAACATATTTTGATAAGAAATTGAGAAGAACATACTAGGGCACTGGGGACTGTGTGTTGAAAGCAGAGTGGTCTGAAATGTCACAATACAATTTGGAAGTTAAAAGCAGTTTGCTATAACCACAAAAATGTTCAAATCTAATTACAAGGAGAGAGAGAGAGTAATTTTATGCTTCTCATAAGCAAAGCCATTACCTGTTTTGAATATACACTTTGCCTGGCTGTGATGGGGACTATTTTAAATTTATAGATCATTTCTTATTAGTTTATTTTAGTGATATTTTAATAAAATATAATGGAAAAGATATAGTTTTCAGATTTTGTATGCTTTTTAGAAATGTGATATTGACCTGATCATTTATCTTTTTGTTGCAGAAACATAATATTTGAACATCCTTTGGAGATGTATCACAGTATTTCAATACATGGATGAAATTTACAATGTTCAAATATATAAGTAATTTTACTTATTCATTTTATTTATTGAGAATTTTTCTTCTTTTTGTTTGTTTAATTTGCTGAGGTAGGATCTCACTATTGAGTAGGCTGGCCTCAAAATCACATAGATCTACCTGCCTCTGCCTTTTGAGTGCTGGGATAAAAGCTGTGTACCATCATGCCTGGATGTTTTAGGAACTTTATCTTCTACTCATTAAAAAATGTATCATAGGTTGTTTTAACAAAATAGTCACAGAGAAGTCTAAAACTAACTCATTCTTATTTGTATTTGTGTCTTTTCCTTAACTTCTGTCTTAACCTATTCTGTCTCCTGTTAGCACTATTCTACTCTGTTTTGCACATGATCAGCTCTTGCAAAGGCGTAAGATCATGGGCTGCTTATCTTCTCTTTCTGCCTTATTTTTTTTTTGACATTGTTATTTCTAATTTCATTCACATTACTGCTAATGGAAAAATGTATTGTTTTAGCTGAGGAATATATGCTGTATGGATATATGCCACATTTTCTTCATCTATATATCTTCTGGAAGGCCTCTGTGTTGGCCATACTTTAGCTACTATGTATATACAGTGTACTTGTGCATTCTTACTTCAACATTTGGTGAAATTTTTCTCATCAAGTATTTACTTTGCCTCAATAAATTTCTTAATTTTATTGCAAAAATAGTTTGCTCTCTATTTCAAAATTCACTTTATAGATGGACTGTTTCTTTGTAGAGAAATTCTGATGTAGAATATCTTTCTATAAACTGTGAATTATCATTGAATAATAAACAAAATATTTTGTCCTATGGCAAGCCAACTTATAGTCAGGGCATAGATAAAGGGGAAGGAGGGTGGAGTCATGGAGAGATACAATTCAGCCACCCAAGAGCAAGATATAATAGAGTACAGGTAAGCCACAAGCCACATGGCAAAACAGATTAATACAAATGGGTTTTGGTGTGAGAGCTAGCTAGCCATAATTCTGAGCCATAGGCCAAACTGTTTGTAATTTATGTGGATATATATTACAAACATAATAAAACTTGAATATTAGGGAAAAAAGCACACAGTCAAATCCTAGGCAGACAGTTTAGAAAATCCTTGAATATAAGGATAAACAGCTGAGTCAATCATACACACCTTTAATCCCAGCACAGGGAAAGCTGGGAATGGTTATCAACATCCTTTATCCCATAACACCAGCGACATAACTTTTACTGTTTCTATGAGTTTAAGGCTACATGCCTTTAATCTTAACCTGGATGGAATAGGGTATATAAGGGCTTGTAAAAATCCAGAGAGACAGAAGCAGCTAACAGAAGCTACTGGCAGAAGCAACAGGCAGAAGCAATCAGGAGTGAGGCTGAAGAAGTTGCAAGACAGCTGGGTGAGAATTGAGTATAGTGCTTCTTCTCTCTGATATTTTAGCCTTCCCCTGACATTTGGCTCTGAGTCTCATTCGTGATACTACAAATTAATATAAGTCCTTACATGATTATTTGGAGCTAAGCAGCAGCAGGGCTTTGAGTCCAAATCTCAGGGCTAGGCCAGTATATGCAAGTTAGAAAGTTCTTACTAAAAATGGTGTTCCAATTTGAGGCTCTTACATCTACATAGAGTCTGAGAAAGCTTTAAAAATATTCTAATGTACAGAAAAAAAAAGCCACACTGGATTTTCTAGTCTCAGTCACAGAGACATGTTTCCCAGTAGTTGCTTGAGGAATGTTGCCAGCTGCCAGCTGCCAGCTGCCATGAGCTGAGTAGCATGGTCAATTTCTGAAGTCTCTCTCAAGGACCATGGTACAGAGAGGCTTCTCACGGCTGTTGCTCTTGAATTTAAAAACACAGCTGTGGGCTTAAATACTTAATACTGCTTCCCAGATTTGGGAAGATAAGTGTGACTCTGGTACCTCTGTCATATTGAAAAGCCAAGCAAGGTCAGCAGCCAAAGCAATCCTATACAGTTTAGCATTTTAAAACTTTTTTTGGTTAGGAAATGATGAAACATATGCAATAAAACAGATTCAGATAGAGAAAAACCCTAAATGGGTTAAAATGTATGTAGAAGGAAATTTGAAGGCTTGGGAGAGAAAAGAAAACAGGTAGAGAAAATCCTTAAGAAAGAAAAATAGAGTATAATAAGCCCAGTAAAGGTGGAAAATACACAAAGACTCAGAATTATATATATTGTATTTTCTTTTAATTTTTTAACTGTTAATGAGCTAACTGCAGAAAGACATTTGATTGTAAAAGCTGCTAAGGTAAACCAAGATATATATTTTAAAGGGAAAGGAAATAGATGGAGCAAAGGTAAAGAAGGGTGTAAAGATATGGGGGAGGGGAAACTGTGGTTAGGATGAATATATGAAAGAATAAATATATAAATTAAAAAAATAGTAAGGGGAGAACATTGGCATCTTATATAGAACTATTGCTTCGTTTAGGCTAAATTAGATGAGTTAACTGCATTATTTTTTTCTTCTAAAACAGGTAATGTGTGAGTACAGCAGAGTGTCCACAGGGGAGACTGTCATTAGTATCTTTGAAGTCTCAGAGCCGGGGTTTCCCCCCTTATATACATATAAGAACTATGCCATGATTTTATTAACTAGTTACTAGTATTAAAGTGGTTAATAAGAAAATAACTGAAAAAGATGCCTTTCTTCAAAAAGTCCACAATTTAAAGGGAAGACAAACAGTTGAGAGTGTGAATGTGGTATCACCTAGGACAGAACTGAGATGATCATCCAACATGCCTGCTTAGATGTGTACTCACAGGAGGCCTCAGCCAGAGCCATACTGTCAGTAACCATGTTGTAGAATCAGCCATGATTATGAAACCTAACTGCCAACTTCAGGGTTTCTCATGAGAACTTATCATACTCCAGGCTATGTGAATGTTTTTCATATTATGTATGAAGTCATATTCTTTAATCCATGTATCCCCTTGTTCAGACTCCCTTCCCTTTCCTGCCCCACCCAATCACATACTCTTCTCTCCATCATTTTATCTTCTCCCCAGCAAAAGCAAGGAGGTCCCAAGATTCCAAGGTAGCTTAGTTCAGCATCCACTACAGGCACATCTGCTTTCCTCACCTCAACATCAAGACTGAGTCAGGTGTTCCTCTGGTGGGAATCGGCTCAAAGGTGCATGTTCAAGGTGTTTCAGATCCCAAGCTGTTCAGTGGTTGTGGTTTGCAGCTTGGACATGCTTAGCTTTTTGTTTAAAGTCCACTAATGAGTGAGTACATCCCCTGCTTATCTTTTTGGGTTTGGAAAACCTTGCTCAGGAGAATATACTCTAAATCCATTTTTTTCTGACTGCTGAGTAGTACTCCATTGCGTAGATGTACCACAGTTTAATCTATTCTTTAGTTGAGGAAGATTTGGTTGTTTCCAGATTCTTGCTATTACAAATAATGCTGATATGAACATAAGTGAGCTAATGTTTGGGGTGCAAATGTGCATATTTAGGGTATATGCCCAGTAGTGATATTGCTGGATCTTTAGGGAGATTGATTTCCACTTTTCTGAGAAACTGCCATATTGCGTTCCAGAGTGGCAGAAGAAGATAACACTCCCACCAACAATGGAGGAGTGTTCCCTTTGCTCCATAACCTCTCCAGCACAGGCTGTCATTTGTGTCTTTTATCTTAGCCAATCTGACAGGTATAAGGTGGTATCCCAAAGTTGTTTTGATTTGTATTTCTCTGATGGCTAAAGATGTTGAGCACTTTTTCAAGAGCCTTTCAGCCATTTGTAATTTTTCTGCTGAGATTTCCTTTTTTAGTTCTGAGCCCCATTTTTTTTTATTTGGTTATTCAAGGTTTTAGGCTCTGGTTTCTTGAGTTCTCTATAAATTTTAGGGATCAGTCCTCTGCCACTTTTAGGGTTGGTGAAAATCTTTTCCCATTCTGTAGGCTGTTGTTTTGTCTTATTGACAGTGTCCTTGGCTTTACAGAAGCTTCTCAGTTTCAGGAGGCTTGGTTTTATTTGCATTTTTTTGTACACACTACCATTCAGCTATGCCAACACCATTTGTTAAAGATACTCTCTTTTTTCCACTGAGTATTTTGGGCATTTTTGTCAAAGATCAGGTATTCATTCATTGGTGTGTAAGATTATGTGGGGATCTTCACTGTGATTCCATTGATCCACAAGTCTTTTTTTATGCCAGTACCAGGCTGTTTTTATTACTGTAGCTCTATAGTATAATTTGAAGTCATGGATGGTGATGTCTCCTGAGCTTCTTCTGTTCAACAAAATTGTTTTAGCAACCCTGGCTTTCCTGTTACTCCATATAAAATTGAATATTGTTCTTTCAAGGTTTGTAAAAAATTGTGTTGGGATTTTGTTGGGAAATACATTGAATTTGTAGATTGTTTTTGGTAGAATTGCCATTTTTACTATGTTGATCCTTTCTATGCAGGAGTATGGGAGGTCTTTCCATTTTCTGATATTCTCTTCAATTTCTTTCTTCAATGATTTAAAGTTTTTTGTCAAGCAGATCTGTTACTTCTCTGGTTATAGTTACACCAAGGATTTTAATCCTACTTGAAGTTATTATAAAGGATGATGTTTCACTTATTTCTTTTTCAACCTATTTGACTTTAGTGTATAGGAGAGCTACTGACATTTTTAATTAATTTTGTATCCTGCTACATTAATGAAGAAGTTTACCAGTTGTAGAAGTTCCCTGGCAGAATTTTGTAGGTCACTTATGTATACAATCATATCATCTGCAAATAGAGATAGTTTCACTTTCTCTTTTTAAATTTGTATCTCCTTAATCTCCTTTCATTCTCTTATTGCTTTAGGTAAAATTCTGAGAACTATATTGAATAGATAAGGAGAGAGGGAGGACATTTTTGTCCAGTTCCTGATTTCAGTGGGATTGCTTTGAATTTTTCTCCATTAAGCTTGTTGTAGGCTGTCAGCTTCTTGTTAATCATCTTTATTATATTAAGATATTTTCCCTCTATTCTTGATCTCTCCAGAACTTTTATCATGAAAGATTGTTGGATTTTGTCAAAGGCTTTTTCTGCATCTAAGTATATGATCATGGTTGTTTTTCCTTCAGTTTGTTTATATGATGGAATACATTTATATTTTTTTATATGTTGAACCATCTCTGCATTCCTGGGCTGAAGCCTACTTGATTGTAGTGAATGTAATTTTTTATATGTTGTTGTAAACAGTTTGCCAGAATTTTTTTGAGAATTTTAGCATCAATATTCATGAGGGAAATTGGTCCCGTAATTGTCCTTCTTTGTTCTATTTGAGTGGCTTGGGTATTAAGGTAATTTTGGCCTCATAAAAAGAGTTTGGCAATATTCTTTCAGTTTCTACAGTGTGAAAAAGTTTGAAAAGGACTCGTTATACTTCTTTGAATGTCTGGGAGATATCTGCACTGAAACCATCTGAACCTGGGCATTTTTACTTGAGAGTTTTTTTTGTTTTAAATGAGAGATTTATGACTTATATTTATGTGTATATATATATATACACATATATGTATGTATATGTGTATATATATACATATATATATATATATATCTGTGTGAGTACTTCTGTCTCCTGGTGTATCCCACTTTCACCGTTTCCCCCCAGTTGACCATGCTCCACCCGGCTCAGCACTCCAGCGCAGTTTATCTGTGTAGCTTCGTATTTCCCACTACATCTCCCCCTTCTGTCTAAATAAGAGGGTTCTAAACTAAATATAAAACTACATACTATAGGGATCATCATAAGGCAGTGTCTGGGGAAGAGAAAGATACTAACATAAGTGAGGTCAAACTACCAGTAACAAACAACAAATACAAGGTGCAATTTAATGTCTAAAATGTTGATATGACGAAATGCACAGGGATTGCTTCAAGGCTGTTTATCTCAAACAATAAAGTTCTAACACCTGAGTGTCCTTGCTGAGATGTGAAGTAATAACAATCTCAACTATCCAGTCTTCAACACCATCAAGACCTGAGAAGCAAAATATATATCTGAAGTTGGAAGCATGATGAAGTAACTTCCAAAATTTAGGAGAAGACAATGACAGTTAACTACCTGGACAGCCATCCACCACTTCTCTGTATAATGGGAACATTCACCTTTGTGGCTACAGGCCTGTGATATCTGACAAGTCTCTGTAGAATCAGGGTATTTTTTGGTAGGACCGTCTTATCCTGTCTAGGCAGGCTTCAGCAGTCTCTATCCTTCATCCTGCTCGCCCATTTCGGACAGTGAGCATGCTGACAACAGTCAGGGCAAGTGCTGTTCTTTGCCCCTCAGGCCATTGTTTGCCAAACAAGACATCTTTGCAAGATGTCCATGATGTTCAACACCACCTTGAGAAAGGAACAGTGATGCCAGGAGTTGTCATGTCTCTCAAGGCCAAATTTGAGATAACAAAATCTTGAATGCCATATTCTCTTGGTCTATGAAGTGGTTGAAGACACCTATCTACCTGATATATTCTAACATATTTCTGAAAAGCCTGAGTACCCTGACTATTAGGTGGCAAATCTGAGTAACCATAATCTGCAATCCCAATCAACCAAGAAAGTGAAGCTAACATTGTAAAAATAGGCATTCCAAAATGAGTGTACAGCTCCTCCATAATAATTTCAAGTATAACAATCTTATGAATATTGACCAAGATACACATTTCGTATCAAAAGACAACAATATCCTAACTATATATCATTATACAAAATATCTAAACAGAGTTATATAAAACAACCTGTGTATATGTTACAACAAATGTTATGACTAGCATAAATAATTAGAGGTAGAAATTGCATTATGGAAATGGCAATGTACTTAATACACATCAATATGCAAAATATTTTAAACAGAGGTAGACACGGGCAAATTAAGGCAATTATACATTCAACTTTGTAGCAATATACATATTATCTCAATCAAACATATAGATTGATTTCCCATTTGTATCAATATACAATCATTTGTATCATGGTGATTCATTTTTCATACATCCTTTGGTTAATAGTTGTTTGCAAGTATAATGATCTCCTATCTATTCCCTTTTCCTTCTTTCTCTCTCTCTCTTTTTTTTTGAAATTCCTACATCTATAATATCATTCTATCCTCTACCCAAGATTAACTTATAACCATCATATCAAAATGATAATTGAACATAACCCTCCCTTGTATGACCAACTTATTGGGAAAGGGGACCTAGTTCTTTCATTAAGTTGCTTCATGCTGGCCTGTGGGTGACGGTATCTCTGTGGGGTCCTGTAAACTAAACAATGGTTAAGTCCTAATGAAGTTACTGTAAACATATATATATATAACCATTCCACAAACATCTATAACCATTCAAATCGTACTAAGTGAGTCCATCTGAAATTCTTGTTAAAAATATGATATGAAACTATCTTACAGCTGTCCTGATTGGTCTATACCTCAGAAGTGATCACTGAGTGAAATACAGCAGGTTCCTTCTTTCTGTCTCAAAGGTCTTTCGTTTTCTGCTTTTTTTTCTGGTGGGGGCCCCATCTTTCTTCTGGGTGCCTTGGAGAGTGCTGCTAGGAGAAATTGTTTTTTATAGTGGGGAATCCAAAGAATACTATTAACTGAAGATATTGAACCATTAGAAAGAATTGTGTGCAGACAAGATTTTTAGATTACGAGAGTAAGAAATGTAGAAAGAAGTAAGATTTAAGATTTAAAGCAAAAGTGAGATAATATTAGTCCTTATATATTTCATCTACTTTTCTGTCTCACCTTAGGTGGCTTTTCTGATGTGAGACAGAGTCTCTAAAGATTTATTTACCAATACACTTGGGTTTAGAGAGGGAGAAAGCCACTTGCTCCACCCCCAAAGCCAGCCTTTTTTGTTACCAAACTAGGACCTCCTTTATATACACAAATACATAATCATTAGATATAGATGTACAGTTGTGAGAATAGAGAAATTGCCCTTAGCACCTGTCAGTGTCAGGCATCCTTGTAATCTCCTGTAGTCCTTATAACATTTCAGAAGTCTGAGCATTCAGCATCCTTTTAGCTTTGTGAAGAGGGTTGTATCCATTCTTCTGTAAAAACAAAATTAAGACCCTGCCACACCTTAGTTAAATGAATGTTCCTTACCACATAATCCAATTGTCTTATTGGTAGGCGAGCCATTACTCCTTCTCCTCAGGAGGGTTCTCTTTTTCTAATTGGTTCTTTACCAATCTTGTTGGTACCCATATTTTCTCTTTTCCTGTGGAAACAAAAGCAAAACCCCTACCCCAATGAAGCACATGCCCTGGCTTCTATTCTGAAGTTAGTACATCCTTGAAATAAACAGATTGATTCAACTCAGAAGTCCTTTCTATTACCCAGTGTTTCTCTGCAGCTGAAGTTCCTTTCTCATCAGCATTAAGAAAGTTTAATGTCAACAAGGCACTATGTAATCTTTCCCTAGGTTTTTTCATACCACCTTTCTGTTTATAAAGCATCTCTCTCAAGGTGTGGTGCGATCTTTCCACAACTGCTTATCCAGTGGGATTGTGTGGTATCCCAGTAAGGTGCTTTATCTCATAATATCCAAAAATCTGCTTCATTTTCTGAGAAACATATGCTGGAGCATTGTCAGTCTTAATTTGATCAAGAATTTCCAATATGGCCATGGCTTCCAGAAGATGAGTGAGTACTGCATTAGCATTTTCAGAACTCAGGGCAGTAGCCTACTACATTCCTGAGTAGGTGTCAATGGTATGATGGTATCTTACCAAATTCCGAGAAGTGAAACACATTTATCTGCAAAATCTAATTGTTCCTTGTACCCTTAGGATTGCTCCCAGCGGGCAAGGATGGTTGATTGTAAAGGGAACACTTGTCACATTTTTGCAAAATTTCCTTGGCTTGATGCCAAGTGATGGGAAAACTCTTCTTTAATCCCTTGCTATTGATGTGATGCTTCTTGTGAAATTCTGAGGCTTCTACCACATTCCCTATCAATAACCAATCAATCTCATCATTACCCTGTGCTAAAGGGCCAGGAAGGCCTGAATGAGACCTGATATGTATTATATACATAGGATGTGTTATATTTTTGATGATATCCTGTAGCTGTACAAACAAAAAGGTTAATTTTGTATCATCAGGAATAAAGTCAGCAGTTTCAATATGAAATACAGCTCCTTCTGCATAATGAGAGTCAGTTATCAGGTTAAGAGGTCCAGTAAAATCCAATAACACCATAATAATGGCATACAGTTCTGCCTTCTGAACAGAATCATAAGGATTCTGTGTCACCTTACTGAAGTTTTCTGATTTATAACCAGCCTTTCCTATTTTATTTGCATCAGTAAAAAATGTAGGAGCCCCAGAAATAGGTTTATCCTGTACTACATGGGGGAAAATACAATTAGTCTTCTTTATAAATTGAATCCTTTTGCTTCGGGGATATTTATTATTAATCTCCCCCAGAAACCCACTACATGCGTTTTGCCAAGGTTCATTGTCTACCCATAATCGATCAATTTTCTCATTAGTCAAAGGTACAACAATTTCTGCCGGATCCTTTCCAGTCAATTGTTGAAGCCTGAATTTTCCTTTGAAGATCAAATCTGAAATGTTTTCAGTTTTTTATTTGGTATATGTGGCAGAAATATCCATTCTAATATAATATTTTCTCTTTGCATTATGACTCCTGTAGGAGAATATTCAGAAGGCAAAATAACCAGGGTGCAGTCAAGGTCTAGGTCTATACAGTTAACATGTGCTTCTTGTAATCTCTTTTCCACCAATGCTAATTCTTTCTCAGCTTCAGCAGAGAATTCCCTTGGACTGTTCAGATCCTTATCTCCATCTAAAGTTTTGAACAAATGATCCAGTTCATAGTTTTTAATACCAATAACTGGTCGTATGTGGGCAATATCTCCTAATAGTTTCTGAAAATCATTAAGTGTCCTTAATCTGTCCCTCTTAAGTTGTACCTTCTGAGGTCTAATTGTTTGCAAGCCTATTTTATATCCCAAATAATTGATAGAATCCCCTCTTTATATCTTTTCATGGGCAATGGGAAGTCCTCAATCAGGCAACACCTTCTTCACTTCTTCAAACAGTCTTTCTAAGGTGATTATGTCTGGGTCTGCTAACAATATATCATCCATATAATGGTAGATGATAGATTGTGGGAATTGATTGCATATCACTTCTAATGGTTGTCAGACAAAATATTGGCATAGGGTGAGGCTATTCAACATCCTTTGTAGAAGGACCCTCCATTGGTACCTTTTTACTGGGTGTGCATTATTGAAAGTAGGTACAGTGAAAGTGAACTTCTCTTTATCTTGTTCTTGTAGAGGTATGGTAAAAAAAAAAAAAACAAAAAAAAAAAAAAACAAAAAAAAAAAAAAACAGTCCTTCAGATCAATAACTACAATAGACTATCCTTTAGGTAGCAAAGAAGGTAAAGGTATACCAGACTGTAAGATGCCCATGAACTGGATCACCTTATTAATTGATCTTAAATCTGTCACCATTCTCTATTTCCCAGATTTTTTCTTGACCACAAATATGGGGGAATTCCATGGGCTGGTTGATTCTTCAATATGATGAGCTTGTAACTGCTCCTGTACCAATTGTTCTAGGGCTAGCAATTTCTCCTCTGTCAAAGGCCATTGTTGGACTCAAATAAGTTTGTCTGTCAACCATTTCAAAGGCAGGGCTGTTTGTGTCTTTGGGGTGCCTGCAGCTTTGAGACTGCGTTGTTGTGCAACCTGAATAACTGGCAGCTGTTTTACATAGCCTCTTGAGGTATTGCTTTCAAGGCCATGATTGGGTCTTTGGTTGATATTTAAGCCTGGAGGGATCTTCTATGGGTGCACCTTTGATCTTTAATGGCATGATCAATTTCTTACATGTCATATTAGCATTATCAAAGGCCAAAGAGAGTATCAATTGTTTCCAAACTTCTGAATCTGACACTGCTCTATTTACAGCCTGAGTCAACCTCTGTAACAAGTCTGTATAAGGCTCCTTTGGACCTTGTTTAATCTGAGTATATGACTCAATTCTCTGTTCTGGGTCTAAAACCCTTTCCCAAGCATTTAAGGCAGCAGTACGGCACAGCAACAGAGCATGGTCCTCATAAGTAGCCTGAATTGATACATCAGCAAACTGGCCTTCCCCAAGGATTTGGTCCTTGGAGATGGTAACATTCCAAGTTTGATCTTGAGATTCCAAGGCTTTAGCCTCTTCACTAAACCAATTCCTCCCCTGGAAGCTTTGACTATCGTTCAACACTGCGGTTGCCAAGTTCTTCCAGTCATCAGGAATTACCCGATACTGTGCTGACCTTGAATTTATGTATTGCTTCACAAATGACGATTGTACGCCATATATCACTATGGCATCCTTTATTGTTTTTAGATCCTTCATGTGGATAGGTTCATCAGTATATCTCATGTTGTCTGAAACCCTTCCATGTGATTGTGATTTTTTTTGGTCTCTGCCACAACTGAGAATAGAGTTGGAGTAGTAGGGGGTAGTCCCTTCATTGTAACCACTCTAGGTGGGGCACCTTCCCTACTGCAGCATCTTTTAAGAGGGGGCTCTGGGTTGTCTTGAGCAGATGTTGCCTCAAAATCCTTTTCTAAAATCTCCATATGACCCTCATGATCCTGTAACCTAGCAGTAATTATCTTTTCCAGTGTTTCAAAGTCCTCTATAAATGACCTCTCCAACAATTTTATAGAGTGGAAAATTCTCTCATTCCCCACATCTACACGTTCTAGTACTTTCTGATCCAGTTTCCTAAATTTTTCATCAATATAAGCTCTGTATTTCTCTCTAACCAATGTAGACCTCTCCTCAATGGAGGCAATGAGCTTCTTAATTGTCTTAATATGTTCATCCATGTCACACATCTTAGCCTCATACCCCCTAGGGGAAATGTGTTCATCTATATGCTGGGATCCTTTAAAATAGGTAGGTATAAAGTATATTATCACACAAAAAAGCAAAACAACTCCTGGGTTGAGATAGCCTCCAAATGCATAATCCTGAAAATAATCCTCTATCACCATTGTGAAAAAATGGGTAAAATTCTGAGCATTTATTTGGTCAGACATTGTGAAAGAAAAGAAAAAAAATTACCTTACTCAGACGTAATGAGGAATTACGGCTAGCAGATGTTGCAATTGCAATCAGCAGTGGCAGTAGCGGTGCCCAAAGCGATTCCTTTGTTTCCTTCAACAAATCTTACAGGCGTGCCCCACCGCAACCAGCTCAATCCAGTCTCTCAGGAGATCCAAGCACAGATCTGCATGTGGCTGGGAGCAAGTCTCAAAACCAAAATAGCCGCTCACTCCGAGGCTGAGGAACCCAGCCAGGTTCTGTGGAGTCAGCACCACAACGTGCCACCAATTATTGAGGTACTAACCCACCATGAAATATATACTAAATAAGGTTTATTATTTAAAAGTTACTTACAAAACAGGGATTGTTCCAGGGGAGGAGGAGAAAAGGTAGGAGAAGTGCGGAGAAGCAGAGAGCAGGAACGATCCTAACAGTGGAGAGCAGGAGCAATCCCAGCCAGATAGTCCTTCCTACCCCACGCCACTCGTCCAGCAAAGCGCATCCATTTCTGTCTTCTGGTATGTTCCTCTTTCGTCATTTCCCCCCAGTTGACCACGCTCTGCCCGGCTCAGCACTCTGGCGAAGTTTATCTGTGTAGCTTCAGATTTCCCACTACATACTGGCAAGAGTCTGAGATCAGACTCTTGTATGTGACCTCAATTCCAGAGAGGAATTCTCCAGACAGGTGGTCCAGGAGCTGGAATCCACTCACCTCTGACTCAGCTCTAGACAGAGGTCAGAGTTTCAAAGTCCTCAGCCCTTTTCTGATGACTGTTTAGTGACTTTTAAAGGATTCAGGTATTTGTTAAACTCCACATGTTCTTAGGATTCTGTCAGTATTCCAACTTGAGTGCCAAGTGGCTCTCTTAATCAGATTCTTTTCTGAAATATGCACACCAAACAAAAGAACAAGAAGTAAGTGTATCAAAGATGAGGCTTCAAAAGCAGTTTATACTGTCTGTAATATACTGATCAGATATCTGGAGAAAACTTTCAACTAAAGATTATTTCTGAAGTTGCACAGGTTTATAGATTGCTCACTTTCTCAAGAATCTGTAAGTTGAACAATAGTATATGCAGATATAGTAATAGCACTAAGAACAACTTAGCAGTAAGAAAAAAATCTAAAAACCTCCAAGGGGAGCAACACAGAGAAACAGTCTAAACATAAGATAGTCAGTAATAGAGCTGCTTATAAGCAAACTTAATTTTGTGCATATATTTGAAATCTCTAATTTAATGTTTTTAATAAAATAATTTTAATTAACTATTAATAATTTAATGTGTCTTTAGAAAAGAGCCAAATGGGGCAGGATATTTCTAGATGGTGTGATATGTAGCTTTATTTTACAAGATATCTCATTATCAAGTTTGTATAAAGATAAGATGGCATTTGTATGAAAAACTGCAATAGATCTAATCTCAGGTGACTTTTATGGAAGTACTCTTCAGCCCTTTGACTCTTTTCACCAATATAGGATTTAACACATTTGTGATGCGTGCACCTGGGAACTCCAAAATGAAAAATAATTTTATTATAACCCACAGCACTCTGTAGTTTTTTTTTTCTTTTTTACTCATTGGGGGCCTATAACACAGCTCCTGAATAAATACACACAGACTTATTCTTACTTATGAATGCCTGGCCTTATGAGTTATGTCTAGTCAGCTTTTCTAACTTAAATTATCCCATTTCTTTGGGCTTTTTCTGTTCCTTTTTCTATATATCTTCCTTTTCTTTTTATTCCATGGCTCACTGAGTGACTGGGTGGCTGGCCCCTAGCATTCTCCTTCTCCTTTTCTTGCTCCTCCCTCTTATTCTTTATGTCTGACAAATCCATTTCTCCTGCCTATCTATTTTATATATCTTGGGCTATCCTAGAACATTTTATGTAAATTATCCAAGAGAGCTATGGTTACCTGACAGTGCCAAACAAAGGATACCAGTGGAGACCTCAGTAGGCACCACTAGCTGAATCCAGTGAGTTAACATAAATACAGCAGAAAGTGTTTGGAGAGGGTTTAGAGGATTTGGAGAAATGAGCGTTAATATAATCAAGATACATTGTTTAGATGTCTCAATTATCAAAGAATAAATAAAAAATTATTCTATTAAAAAATAATGAAACAATTCAAAGTGCCATAGATTTAGTAAGTAGCATTAGGTGGTCACAGAGAATAGCACACATGGCTTTTTGTGAAGAAATGACTTGCAGAACATGGCAGTGTAGGAACAGGGCAACTACTGTTAGAAGGCATTGGAGCTATTTTTGTGAGACTGAGGCAATGCCTTTGTCTCCCAGCTCTGAGGTAGCTCCCATAAAGAGGAGTCAGAGCTCCTGCTTCTGAATGAGTCAAGGATGGGAATGCTGCCATCAAGAGAGCTCTGCAGAAGAACACCACAGCTTTCCTATCTAGTCAATCAGAGGCTGATGTCTTTCTTCCTGTCTCCTTTTCCCAGGGCTCTGCTTTCAAGGAGAATAAGTCTCCATGCTATGATAAAGCACATACTACCTATGAAGTTATGATATGGAAGAACTATTGGAACCTTCATCCCCAGACCCACAGCATGGGAGGGAACACCCTTTGAGAGGCCTTGTGCCTTCTCAGACATCCCACCTGAAACTCAGGCACCAGAAGCAAAGACAAATTGTACCCTCAGTTCTCTGTTTCAGTTTCTGAGACAGAATTTATGAACAAGAAAGAAAATGTGTGCTTTATACAACAAACTTGAAGAATACTTTAACAATAGATAAGGAATGAGCAGGGGCAGTGAAGGTAACAAAAAGCAGATCCATGATGTGTTTTTCAAGTTAGGATTTAAAAACTTTGCTGAACAAATGGATTTGAGAGTAAAAAATGGAGGAAAAAGGATGACACAGCTTTGGCTTTCACACTGTATCAAATGATTCATTTGACGAAGAGGTGGTTAAGCTCTTTAAGGGCAGGGAAGAGTTTTATCTATTTCTTCCACACTACCAAAAAATTAAGTAGGAAATGTCTTAAATATCTTCTACATTGAACTATAAGAAAAAATTGCCCTGGTAAGATCATTTCTTTGAATATTATTTGTCTATTATACATATACAAATAGAAATGAAGATGCATTTTAACATTTGCAAAAAAAAGGAAATGACATATTACATCAATTAATCATACTTAGCAAGGGAAACAAACAAATTAACTGGCTGTCCTTCAGGCATTGTCTGTACATAGCAAAATGATATAAGGAGCTGGAACTGTATAGTTAATTTGGCTCACAGAGACATGAATATATTAAAAACAGCCATATCAGTTATAAAAATGAGAAATTACTGTTTTGGATAGTGTTTAATAAGCAAAAGCATTATGTATCTTCACTTATGTCTAATTCCAGCTTGTGTTACTTGCCCTTTGCTTGTTCAGAATCATTGCTTCATTCAGTATTAGCTATAACTGCTTTATGAATTGCCTAATTGTCTATTCATTACAGTTTCTAGAGGAGTTTCTTGAACTTTATATATATCATAGCTTCAGTGATGAAGGGCTCATTATAGGCCACTTTCCAAAACAGCACTTCCATGGCATCTAGTAATTCCCAAGTTCCTTCAGTTTTGTACCATTGTACAAAGAATAATGCTATTCTTTCCTATATTCTTGATATTAGACAGTGCCTCATGCAAGTTTGTCCATTTTATGAATATAATGTCTCTGTCACCTCTCCCTTCTGGCACCTAAGTGAAGCGTTCTTATAATATTTGGCAAACTCATTATATTCAAAAGGCAACTATGGAATTCTGAGATGCTTCTATCGGCTACAGCCTTCATCTGATGTCTCCTTAGGGAAGGAGTGCTGCACTGGAGAAAAGAGAGTCTTTAGATACATGAGGCTGACACAGATAGTTTTAAATTATTGTTTGTAACAGTTTACACTCTTGTAGCAGCCAGGTTGAAGTTCTGTAATTCCACAACAGAGCAGTAAATCTCTCCACCCTGTAAGCATGAAGAATATCCTATTGCAGTTTTAATTTGCATTTACTTGGTTGCTAACCAAGTTGGTCAACATTTCTAATATTTATCAGACATTTGATTGTCTTCTTTGAAATTCTAAACCAATAATTTTGCGTTGTTTTCTGCTTTTTTGTCTATTTTAATGATTATGTCTATATTTTAACACTAACATATGAAATAATTACAGATATTTTAATGAAAGCTTATGTTCCTCTGTAAAATGTTTTACAACCTTCAAGAAAAAAGAGTGTTCTAGTCCCAACTTTACAAAACCAGTGGTAGCTGGAAGATAAAATTTTTTGTAGTATATTCTACAGAATTTTTCTATAACAGCTTTGTGGCCTACAACTAGTCAATCTCACTACTCCTAATAACTTGTATATTGTCTAATTAATTGTCCATTACATTGTTTAATGAACATTTTTCCTTTACAAATTTTTGTATTGCATGTTTTCCTAATAAAGACTTAACATTAAATATGATGTTGGCTGAGAACTCCTGAGAGATGCACTAAACATTTCTATGTGTATTCTCATTTTATGAAGCATTTTATTAACTTGTTTTTTTCTGAATTTATTGAAGTTCTCAATTGTTCTGCTTATACACTTTTCTCTTTGAGGGAATACTTGGTATTTCCCAATGTATTTAATATACTTTGAGTTTTACTAGTTCTTAATTATTATACTTTTGTATCTATGTTCTTAATTGTGATTGATTTATGGTTTTCTTATGTTATCCTTAACTACAACATGCTGATCAGATCAAAGTTATATTGATCTTTCCAATTTCCAGAGGTAGTTGATTAAAACAGGCGTATGTTGTTATAGAAGCCTTTAGAGTTTCATTTATTTACAAAATATATTCATGGCAGCAGTGTTTTCTTAATTATAGATTTCACCTTCAAAACTATTGTCTGATTTGTTTCTTCTTTTGGATTTGTTCATTAGTAATGCCAACAGAACAGTAAAAGTGGATAGTTATTAAATGATTAACATTTTCTTCATTATATTTGAAGTATTTTATAACAATTATTTAGTTTTTATATAAAGTCAGTGAGGAGCTATACATTGTCCACATCCAGGCTAGCCAGAGCTAAGGCAATTTTTCTCTGGGACTTTCAGACATAAGATAAACATAGAGTGCTAAAGGGAAGAAAGTCACCATCCCAAAGGGTGAGTTAAAATGAGCCTCAAATAAATGTTTATTAAAAAAAAAAAAACTCTTCACTATCTTATTCTTATTTATCCAGAGGAGAAAAAAAGTGATAAATTTTAAATTCAGTAACATGAGTACAACAAATATCTCTTAATAAAAAAATTAAAGTAACAAAGTTTTTTAAAAAGATATTTTGTGCTTATTACTCAGGACATTTCAAAAATTTAGGAAACCCTAAACACCTATTACTCAGGAATGGGTATATTTAAGCATGTATATTCATCACTAATCGATATGTTTAAATGGGAATATCCTCTTCCCACACCATACAAAAAGAAGAAGTCCTTTGTAGTTGAATGTATTTACCTTTAATGGATATTTACTCTGTTGGAGCTACAGTGTTGTGAAATACTTTTTTTCTCTAGGCAAAGATATGTTACATGTGTTTATGGTACTGCTGCAGAATATTACTTTAACTGGGTAAAAGTGTGTTAGTTTTGTTTATACTCTATTTGTTTCACCTTGTATGGATATGAGTGTAATTGCCTGATGATGTGCTACATCCTTTTCACTTTGCCTGCCTACGGCACCTGATTGGTCTAATAAACAGCTGAATGGCCAATAGCTATGCAAGAGAGGGCTAGGCAGGGCTTCTGGGCAGATAAATAAATAGGAAGAAAATCTAGGCTCAAGGGAAAGAGAAACAAAAGAAAAAAGGGGAAAGAATAAGTGAGATGCTTGGAGTCAGAAGCCAGGCAGCTGTCAGCTGGGCAGCCAGTAGAAGTACTGAAAGTAAGATATACAGAAATCTAAAAGGTAACAAGGCCTGAGATGATGTGGGATGTCTTTCTTTATGCTGTGAAATGGCATTGGATAATAAAGGAATTGTTTTGGTCTATGGCAAGCCAGCTTATAGGCAGGCAGGAAATGCAAGCATAGACAAAAGCGAAGAAGGGTAGAGTCATGGAGAGATGAAATCCAGCTGCCTAAGTAGCAAGATATAATGGAGTACAGGTAAGCCATGAGCTACATGGCAAGAAACAAATTAATAAAAATGAGTTTAATTGTAAGGGCAAGCCAATAATGAGCCTAAGTCATAAGCCAAACATTTTGTAATTAATATAATACTTTGCATATTTATTTGGGACTGATGGTCTGAATCTTGGGACTAGTCCAGGCCAGAAACATCTTAATACAAATGGCACCCAACACATAGCACAAACCCACAACTCTAAGATTAAGAGTCTCATCCTCTACTCAAGGACAGAGTCAGGAAGAGATGTGATCCAGCTGCCCAAAAAGCAAGATGTAATGGAGTACAAGTAAGCTACTAGCCACTTGGCAAGACATAGATGAATAGAAATGGGTTAAGTTGTAAGAGCTAGATTGCAATAAGCCTGAGTCATAGGCCAAGCAGCATGTAATCAATATAAGTCTTGGTGTGATTATTGGGACTGCTGTTGTGAATTTGGGGTCTGGTTGAGGCCAGAAACTTCTTAGTACAAATGACATGCTAATATGGGTCACTTATATTCACATAAAGCCTGAGGAAGTGTAAAAGGGGTTCTAGACCACAGAAATGGAGGGAAAAAACAGTTTGGGAGTTGTGCCTCTCAAGTGGGCCATGATACAGAGAAACTGTGGCATGGCATATGGGCTTGGGTATAAATTGTCGGTTTTGTGGTGAGCAGCTTAAAGTGCAACAAGGTCAGTTCCTAAAGTGTCACAGGAGACTCAATGTAAGCAGAAGCTGCATATGATGGATTTAAGTTTCCTATTTATATAGACAAAAAGAGAACAGAGTCTAAGACAGCTTCTTAGTAGTAGAGTTTTTGTGAATCAGCTCTGTTTGCTGATAGCAAGCAGAGGTATGGCTTCTTTAAGAGATGTTTCCTGACTCAGCTTTAGCAGCAAAAACTGTATGCCTGTTTGAAGAGGCTCTACTGCCAAACACTTTGGAGCTCATGAGCAGTGGGTGGCAGTGCTCTACTTGGTGGCAGTGAGTACCCTAAAATTCCCCAAAGTTGGGATGATAAATGTGGTTTCTGCCAGTAATTTTGCCAAGAAAATAAGCTCACACACACCAGAAAAAATTGGGTGAAGCTGGGCAGAGTCAGCTGTCATAGTCTTGCCTTTAATCCAGCCACATCTTGGCAAATTAAAGATGTGGTTAGAAACAGAAAAAGATAGATAAACAGTAAAACAGATTTAAAACAAACAAACAAACAAAATCCACTAAACAAATTTTTTTACAGTGTGTTTTTAAATATACATAGGCTTGAGAAAGAAAAGAAAAAGGAAAAAGGATAAACTCCTTTTATAAATACAAATAAAATCCTTTTGTGAATAAATATGTGTGCATGCACATGTGCACACGTGCCATGTAAAAATGGAAAAACATGAAGAGTCTGGATTGTGTCCATTATGGTGTTTTCTTTTAATTTTTAACTGTTAATGAGCCAACTACATGAAAGATATTTGATTGAAAAGGCTGCTAAGTTAAACCAACATATATATTTTCTCAGTTTCATTCCTGTGTTCTGGGATACTTTCAAGAATCATTTAGACTTTGTGCAGTTAGTGTGGGTGAGAGTATAACTTATTTAACTCAGCTATTAAAAGAAAAGATACACTATATAATGATTTTGTTTGAGTAGTGATGTACCACATGTATAGTTATGATTTCACAGCATGCCACCTAGTAGCATTGTGACTGTTATATATTTGCATTCTATAACATTCACACAAGAAACAATACCAGAAGACATTTCTCTATGTTTGACTTCATTGTTAAGCAATACATGACTGAGATCAAAGGATCTGGATCCCAGGTTACAAATAAAACAACAAACAAACAAAAAACATAATGGTCTATTGAACTGAGAATGGTTATACCTACTTATGCTCTCTATGAAACACAAAAACTAATATAAGAACTGTGGATTTAGTATTCTCATATGCTAAGCTACTTCCAAAGTACTTGAGTCAATTCATAATTTTCAATCCTTGTTCCCAAATACAAAAAATCCCACCTAAACACTTAATATTTTAGCTGAAGTATAAAGGAATGGTAATGCCAATGATCATTTCAAGATCAGCCAAGAAATTAGTTTTTAGATGTTTATATTCTTTCACATAATGATGATAATATACTAAATCAGATATTAACAAAATATATTTATCCATTCAGGACATCAATATCTCATGAAAAGGCCAAGCACCTATCACCAAGAGTTGACAGTATTAAGAACAATATAAAAGTCTGTAAACTCATACAGGACGAGTGGTATTTTTAGTTTACTATATTCTGTATTCCTAATGCTGTGGTAGAAATGAACAAAGAAAATATAATTTGCAATTTATATTCTTTATTATAATTTGTGTTTATTCTCTGCTTCCCCCAGATTCTGAATTCACCAGGAAAAAAAAAGACTCTAGAAGCTTAACGCACTTAAGTCAATAAGAAAGGCACTAAGATAAGATCAAAAATTCCCACATAACAATGTTTCAAAAGTGCTGGCTCATTGGTGTGAACATTAGAGATGTTCTGAGAATTACTTATGAAGACATTCTGACAAGAAGAAAATAGTAGTAGGTCCCTTGATTTCCCATAGGATGAGATTTGCCTATTCTTAAACTATGGTCTACCTTACCAAACCTAAACCCACATAGCCTATGCTGTGGTAGGTGGAAAACTAATCCAAGAATTTGTCTAGTGAGAATGGTGACAAGGTTTAGGTCTCTGCCCAAGAGTGGCTAACATTCTATTGAGACTATAATGTTTCTCCAGGATAAAACAGCTTTTAGAAAAAACAAATCTCATGAGAAGTTACTTATTTATGTAATGTTTAAAAAGAAAAAAACAAATAACAATATAACAATATTTTCTTTTGGAAGTATATTTTGGTAAGAATCTTATTAGCAATACCCCATAATATAGACAGTTTTGTTTCATCGAGAACAATTATCAAGTTTAGCAAATTTTATCATTCATAAATTATTTCATCTCCTTAAGGCTTTTATAAGTTTTGATTGTTCAAAGATAAGAAAGATCTGGCTCAATTCTAGAGACATTTGGTATTTTGTATTTTGTTTTGAGTTTCAGTGATAGATGTGTGAACACGGATGGTTTCTACAAGTCCCTAATCTTGCCTTTGGAAACATGAATAGGATTTAACAAATTGTCTCGTGTAAGATGGGCAAATTTCCATGAGGCCAATCCTGGTACCTAGTTTCCCAGCCTGTTCTCTCATGATTGCACCTCATATACTTCTGCCTACAGAGAAGTTGGAATTACTCAAGAAAGAAGGGATAATTTGTTTGTTCTCTGAGCCAATTTTGAGTTTCTTTTTTGACATCAAAAAAGTGGCTCAATAATTAATGTGTCTATGGATTTAACTTAATAGTACACGATCTTCTTTCATTCAAATTTCCAAATATCTTCCAACATCTTCATTTTTTAATATTCAGATCTTTTGTATACATAAATAAAAGCAAAGCCTGCTTTCCTAACAACAAATGATATTAATCTATTTAAAGGCAGGAATAGATGGGATCTCCAGGTTTGTAGTCTTATGAACTAATGTTTACACTGTAAATCAAGCATACAATGTAATGTCCAGCATTCATTTGTATAGTGATTCATTTTGCTTATAGGATTTTGTAACTACATTGTATATTGTACAAAACTTAATGAAGAGAGTTACTTTCATATTTATCCCTTAAACTCATCAAAGTTAAGTTTTTGTGTTTTTTTTAAATGGCATCCTATCTATCCATATATCTTTTTTTCCTCAGTCTAGTATTATAATCTATGTCTGGAAGATGAAGACATCCACGTTTCCATCAACAAGAAACTCATATCCAGTAAAGTAAACACTAGTTTATTACAAATTATTGCTGCATTTTCTTCCACAATAGTTTAACAATAGTTTAATTTTATGAAATTCCTTAGTCATTTTTATGATGACTGTTACATATGAGTCAGTGTTTTATCTCTAGCTTGCCTGTTCATTTTGAAAGTCACCATTGATAAACTAAAGGGTGGAAAGAGTAAACATAACCAGAAGAGGAACTTTAAGTTCCTCTGAGAGTTTTCCTTTAGGAAAGGGAATAATGGCTTCCAATGGTTAAAGCTACATGCTTTAACTTTGAAAGAAAGGCTGCTCAGATAAGTCCACCAGCATTATCAATGTGAGTGTTCCTGCTAGTACAATAAATATATTCACTTCCAGTTTCCACATATTACCTGTCATTCTGTCTGAGTCTTCAACACCATAGTAGAGATGCCAAGAAACTATTAAAAGATCCATGGATGAAGAGCAACATCCAGCAGCCAGGGTCAACAAAGCCTGTCTGATGAGGGCTTCAAGAAGTACTTCTAGCCCAGAGTGTCCAGCTGGAAGTCTAAACGTTAAAACAATGGTTTACCAGCGAAAGCAGCTTCTGATCTCATGGTTTTATCTTGAAACATTGGAAGACTTCTATATCAATCCTTCATCTCATGGTTTGACTTTGAAACAGTGAAAAACTTTTCATAAACTTCTATATAAACTCCTGATCTCATGACTTGATCTTGAAACATTGAAAGAAATCTTCAACTCAAGACCAGAATGTTGCTAAATGACACAATGCCTCACTTCTGCATTGATGGCTTCTGGCAGAGGGGTGGGTAAAGTAAGACTTGTTTTCTTTAAGGGTCTGGCCACAGGGAGTTTAATTATGCTCCAGTAAGCTAATTATGCTCCAGTAAGCTAATGAGCAGCATGAACAGGCAGTTCTGTAAATGGGGAGATCATAAGAGTGGACATGATACTGAGAGGTCTGATATCTGCGTTTGATGGGGTGCATGATACAATAACACCAAATAATAAATATATATGAAAAAAATCTACAAAAAAAGAAAAAAAACTTCTATATAAAGTCCCTTAAAATAAAAGAACACAGTGACAGATGGTGTCACCTTCAGATAGTATCCCAGTACCATTTTCTTATTCAAGAACTCATGTGGAGATGAGAGAGCCCTCACCCACACTGAGGGAATCATCTGTGGATTACCACAGAAGGGCCAAACAAGGGCTTGTGTTACTTCTATTTCTCCTAGAGGCACAGTTCTTATAAAAAATTAGAGGGCTCAAAAATTAGTCTATTTGTTCCAGTGTAGGGAACATGAGTGTGAGAACCTCACTTTTCTCTCTCATATTCATGAGCATGCACACATGTGCAGTTTCTATATTCATACATTTTATTAAAAAATGGTGAGAAACTGGCATTCTGTCAGTTTCCCTGTTCAGTCAGTAAATAGGTCTTTCCAAGGGTGTTGAGGTTGAGAGTTATGGTGGTATTGTTTTACACATATTGACTAGTCTGCATTTCTCTTAAGGCAAGAACAGCATGGGTGAGAGGACCTATGAAACATCCTTCCCAGTGTTTCCATTTCAGTGATACCCAAAACCATCTGGGCTTCTGAAAGCCCAGAGTTTGCTTTAATCTGCAAACCATTTTCATTTTCTTTCTTTTTATTTAAATGTGATTAAACTCTTGACTTGAATGTACTATTAATTATATGAAAACCTAATTTCTTTCACCCAGAGATCTCAAATTAATTTTTGCTTTTCACAAGGGGAAACTCAGAAACTATAAGTATTGCTGTATAAACTCACACAGGGTGGTAGGGTTTTGTGTGTTCAAGAAGCAGCATGAGCAGAACATTTCAGCATACTATCTAAGTTAAATCAAGTCTTGCCTGCATCTGTCAGAACTAGCTGTCAAGGGAAAATACTGAGAACTGGTTTTTACTTTGGAGAGAAAACAAAATCCAAAGCATTATAATAATGTTCCACTCAACCTTCCCAACACATCACACTTTAAACTTCAAGATACTAATGATCCAAAAAGAAGTCCTAATGTTACTGAGATAAAATAGCAAATTCCTTCTCACTAAAATAAACCATATAGAGTCACTCTCCACTGCTATTCAGTGAAACTGAAAGTGTATTTCTCTAGAAACAAGAATCAGAATCCATGAAATGCCAAGTTCAAAGGACCTCAGAGTTGAGCCATCCTCCACCACTGGTAGGCAGTACAGCCTGCACCTGAACTTTCTGTCTCTGCCTTGTCAAGGGCTTTCACGGAGGTGACTTTCTCTCCTGTACTATCTGTTAGTGGGTCTTGTGTTATATCAGATACCAGCATCCCTTCTTTATCTCTTTATTCTCTCATTATGAAATACCATGAAGCCTTCATGTCATATGTTCTTAGCTAGTAGAGACATAGTTCTAACTTAATTCATTCACTCTAAATATGAGTGTAGTCACAATTGTCTGTTTCTTATCTGAGTTCAGGACTCCTCTGACAAATGTTTACCTAAGTAGTGAGATCTGACTACTGTGGAGAGAAAACCTGCCATCCTCTTTACTGTTTTTATTTAGGCCATTCTTCAAGATTCTTTCATGCCTTGTTAATTTATTGCAGCTTCCACAGCATGCCTCATAGCCTGTCTACCTGACATGATTTTCCCATACAGAATTCCTCAGGAATGCAACCAACTCAAAAGATTACATTAAAAGAACATGTTTCTTCCTTTTATTTTTGTTTTTCTTTTTCAAGACTCATGTAACTCTATATGACATAGAACTTTTTATAGAGCCAAAAAGGATGATCCCCTAGCCCCTACCTCCTAAGTGCTGGGACTATAGGCAGGTAGCAATTTTCTCATTTGGTTTTATGCTAGGCTTCAAATAGAAGCCAGAACTTTAAATATATAGGTAAGTATTTTTAGATATAGCTCTATGACTATACTTTTTCAAAGTAACCAAAATATTTCATATTCCTAATAGTTTGCAGTTAATTCTGATTCGTCTCTATTTTTAATAAAATGTCAAAAAAGAATTACATTTGAGAACTTGAATCTCTCAAAGTTGACTAAATATGAAAATAAATGTTAATACAGTAATATTAACACATAAAGGAACAAATATTTATTTATAGTCTCTAATTAATACATTTCTCTTTTAAATTTTGTCCATAAAACAGTAAAAAATATATACATTTGACACTGCCTTTGGTCTTGAAAACCTTTTCTCTATACATTTTCATCTTCTACTTGCCCTGGTAAATCTGTTGGTATCTTTGGCTCATTTCCATCTTCCTGGCTATCAGTTCCTCTCACTCCTTTCCATACTGGTCCATACACAAACCTTTCTCTCTGTCTCCTGGCCCTGTAGTAGCTCTGCTGGCTAAGCAAAACTCCAGGTAATCAGACAACACAACTGAGGAGACTTCTGAATATCTTCCCCACAAACAGTGACATTCTCAACTCCTGACAGGATCAGAAAGTTACCAGGAAATGATTCCTATCAGTTCTTCTCACTTCCTTCAGTTTCTCCTGATGTAGTTTTGTAGATAAGACATATTTTTAGCTTTAAAAACATATGTGACCCACAGAAATACTGAGCTGGCATTCAACAGCATATTCCACTATCTCCCTGATCCTGTGTGTAGCCTGACAGCCTAACAGTCGTGCTTATTCCTTCTTTCCAAAAGAATCTGATCATTTGACCCCAAGCAAACCAAGGTCTAATCAGCTGGTCCCTCAGCTCTGAGGGGACAGGGACTCCTTGTCCTTACCTTAACAACAAAGACAGAATTATGTAGTCAGCTTTTCTTCACTGCACTGTAAGGCATGCTCCCATTCTAACCAGAATGGAAGACTCAGGAATGTCTTTGGCAATTCCCAAAGCAAGGATACCATTTATAAAACATGCCCTCAGCAACCCAGGTTACTTCAAGCCACACCTCCTCTGCTCCTATTAACTGATACCCATTGTAGCCTGTTTTTTTTTTATTTGTTTGTTTGTTATAAAAGCAATGAACAAAAGAGGGGACAGATGCAGAAAGTTAAATTTGCCAAGGAATGTAGACACCACTCTGCATAGAATTTCTTAGTAAGAATATATTAATGAAATCAATTTAATGAGTATTTTCTGTGTGTCACCATTGATGAGGTTTTATGGGTATGATATCATAATTTGGCTGTCATTGACCTGCCCCTCCTGGCCATTCTAAATTCTGCAGACATTATGCAGGTATTTTGCCAGTTAAGAGAGCCATGCCAAAAGGCTGCTTTATTTGCGTAGAACCCAAATGGCCTTGTGGGCTTAAGCAAAGGCAAGCACAGTTACTTTCCCCATCTTCACACTGCTCTGGAGTGGCAAGAATCTATTTGTAGATCAGCTACAGATTGCACTGATCTTCCTCATCCCCCAAAGATAAATACATTTCAATTCATCTTTGGATTTACAAGTGTGTTACAGTATACATTTCATGCCACCTTAATCTCTATTAAGCTTATCTGAAGTCAGGTCAGGCCAACCGTTCTCAGTCAAATAGGTTAAAGGACAAGTGAATTGATCAAGTAGAAGAAGTGACCAGGAGCCTTTCCTGCCTGGCACCCACATAGAAAGCATCATTTCACAACAGTATTTGTCCTCTTACATTCTTTTAGGCTTGGAGATTTCCATAGGTGAAATCAGGTCCTTGGGAATTATAATTAAAGCTATAAAGGTCAGAGATGCAAGCAGATTGCAAATAAATATAAGGAAAACAAAAATATATTGAAACTACTTCTCCAGGTTTTAAAGAACTATTGACATGAACAAAATGGAACTCATTTAACATCAAATAATTTGGCATCCACCTTCATGGTTTTGGTTTTTTTTAACCACCACTATATAGAAAAATGGAAATATTCAGGGATATGCCAAAATTATTAGTGAGTGAATCTAAACAATACATACTTTTTACAGTAGTTCCTTTGTATTTTCATTTTGTCCAAACTGTTTTTCTATATGTTATTGCCAACAGTGCAGAAATGACTCTGAAGCCACTCCTTCATTTTGTAGATTATGGTATCACTAATTCTGGAAGGTGGAGTATCACAACACGCTGTGCCCACCACCTCTCAAATTTCACAAGCTTGTTATTTGGCTTTTATTTAAGACTGTCAAGTCTCTGACTCAAGTTGGCTTCTGGCCCTGGTGTGCTCTTTCCTTTCATATCTTAGGTGAGGAAAGTCAGGGCAAGGAAGGTAATGTTTATTTATTTTTATTTTGAATATTTTCACCTCAGTTCCAAGTCCTAAACTATCTATACTTTTGTCAGTTTAATTCACTAACAAAATATTGAATTTCTCCAAAATTCGTTAAAAAGGATGCTTGTGGCCTTTCAGATAAAAATTATCATTCAGTAAGGTATGGTTGCACTTAAGAGACTGAAACAGAAGGATCACAAGTTCAAGGTCAGCCTGGACTACACAGTGCTTTCCAATTCAGACTGGGATAAATAGGCAGCTCTATCAAAGAGAAAATGCCAGGGCATGTACTCACTTATTAGTGGACTTTAAACAAAAAAGCAAAAACAAAGCATGTCCAAGCTGCAAACCACAAACACTGAACATCTTGGGATCTGAAATACATTGGACTGGCAACCTGGATCCCACTTCCTCCAGAGGAACACCTGACCTAGTCTTGATGAAATCGGATCTGCTGGGAGTGGATGCTGAACTAAGCCACCTTGGGACCTTGGACCTCCTGACCTTGCTGGCTAGGTGTTAAAAAGATGGGGAAAAGAGAGAGTGACTGGAAGGGGTGGGAGGGAAAAGGGAGTTTGAACAAGGGCATACATGAATAAAAAAAATATGACTTTATTCACAATAAAAAATAAAAAAGAAAATAAAAAAGAAAATCCCAATTAAGAACCACCTCAAATACTAAATCATAAGAAAACACATACATACACATAGAGGCACACACACACACAGATACACATACTCTCTTTCACACACCACATACACACACATACACACACTCACCACACACAGACACACACATACACCTTTGTGACAAGCCTTATTCCTTAACTTGTTTCTGTTCTTCCCTCCTTTCTGCACACAGAAAGCACAGAAGCTTTATTCTCCTCACAAAAACTTAGGATTTGAACTAATGCCTATTCTTTCTATGTGCAAACCAAGAAGATATTCCCAGAAAGCTTTTCCAGGCATATTTGGCAGGACATGTTCAGAGGAGAGCTACCTTCCAGTCCTAGCATTTGTTCAGCAGTAGAAATGGATGAAGATCAAGAACTGTTGACAAAAGTCTCTGAACCCTAAAATTAATTATTGGAGTTCCTTGGATCTTGATGGATGCTTGTTCTTAGCAGTGGATTCATCCAACAGAGTGTAGGGTACACTGAGACTAAGTAGGGGAGTAACTAGCAAGGCATGGAAAGAATAAATTTATTCAGTACTTGAAGGGCCCAACTTAATATCTATTCAAATGATTTACAGGACTTTAGAGAAAGCATCATTCATCCACACTTGGATCATACACTTATCTCTGTATTACTGGAAGTTTCCATAAAATTGAATTATTTCATCATATATTCTTCATTCTGGAATGCTGGTTCATACCACAGCTCATTGCCTGTAGGATGCAGATTTAAATTGTTTTGTCTGAGGACAAAAAATTGTCTCACGTTCTACTGCTTGTAATCTATATGACCTCACAAAACAAAGTCAAGCTTTGTATATTAAGGTCTTTTTTTTATCAGTGTGCTCAAATGCCTGATGAAAGCAACCTAAGGGTGGGGAAGATTCCTCTTGACTCACAGTTATTACAGTGGAAAAGACATCTGAGTGGGACCAGCTTCTGTCCATGATGTCAGGAGCACACAGTAGCAGCTTCTTGGTGTCTTATTCATTCAGAAAACAAAGAAATATTTCAAGACCAGAACTGGCTCTCCCCTTCAAAGCCTACTTCAAGTACCTCATACATATCCTCCTTAGATCCATTTTACTGAAGATTCCACAATGTGTCAAAATATTACCACTAGCTAGGAGACTGAGTATTCAAACACATGAAACTTCTACGATTATTTCAGATCAAACTACAGCATTTTATAAGCTTTAAATTCTGTAAACTCTAGCTAATCATAAAAAGTATTGAGAATAAACAAAGAGTCACATGTATAGTGACAATCATTTTAAGGTTGTGAAGATCAATAAATTATTTTACAAAGCTTGAGAAAGGATTAGATAAATGGGTATATTGCCTGCACAGACATACAACACAGACACAAGACAAAACCTGTTGGTGGAGCTGTAGGCCAGGAGGGCTTGGTTTGATACTACATGGCCACAGACACAGGATTATCACTGATTTAAACTTTGAACTTGTATATCAATGGGAAGGCTGATATGACAGTGAAGCATATTGTTTTTTCCTACAGTTCCAGTGTGTCCTATGTCCTATAAACACAATAATTTTCGGGGACTTCTGGTGCATAAGAACTCAAAAGACTTAAAGGAAGCTTTGACTAAGGAAGTATCCAAAGTCACTCACTATGATGATCACTCTGAGAAGCCACCCCTTCATTTTTATTTGAACTAGAATGTGCCTTCCATGCAGAAAGTAACAACATACTAAAAAATATACATGGCTTTAGGACCTTATCAAGTTTTATAGCTGATATAGCTTCTCTGTGTTAGCCAATCATTTGTATTCCAAACATTACAAGAAAGAGAAAGAAGGTAATTCGCAATTCTGTTTCATTTCAGAACGAAATAAGAACTTCCTTACTAATAAGTAATCCAAAGATGTACTCCTGGTAGAATGTGTATGGAAAAAAATTGATCAATTGGGTTAATTCGGGGCAATTTCCATTGTTTAATTAAGTGTAAAATATATATGACAATGATATGTACATATGTATATATAATGTGTGGTGGGAATGCTCTCTGTATGCTGTAAATAAAGGATTGGTTTGACCTATGTAAAGCACTGTAGAAGTGGGTGAAGAATCAGAGGACAGGCAGGTAGGAGAAGGGTGGAGTTGGTCAGTCTCCATCTGACCCCTGAAGAAGACACACATGTAAGAAATACAGATGAGCCACGGGCTGAGCCACGTGGTGGATAAATTAATGGAAATGGGTTGAATTAAGATGAAAGAGCTAGCTAGTAATGTGCATGAGACATGGGCCAAACAGTATAAAGTATGTAAGTGTCTGATTCATTTTGGGGGGTGATGAAAGCCGCCCCGGGCCATGTTTGAAACCTCTGGGCCTAAACAGGTGCCGGGAGACCTATTACAACAGATAGCTTCCCAACGTGGGCCAAACACCCGCATAAAGCCTAAGAAAGTTTAAAAAGCTTAAAAAGCGTTCTAGATCATTGAAACAGAGCCAAAAGCAGCTTTCTGAATTGCATATTTGAATTGATTTGTGGTATATAGACTATGAGGTGATCAGGAGGGAATTTAAAAATGGCGCATTTGTGGCACTCAGCTTAAACTCATATGTTTCAAGAAAGGCTTGGCATAAGTGTGATTTATTTAAGGTTTCTGCTTATATTGAAAAGAAAGGAAGCAGTTAAAAATGGTTTTTCTGGTAGCAGCATTTCCTGAGTCTGCTCTGTTTGCTGGCAGCGAGAGAGATGCAGCAGGCTCCTCTGCCATATTGAGAAGTCACCTAAAGGGGCAGAGTCAGCAATTAAAGTAATACTGAAATTTTAAAAGCTCTTTGGGTTGAAAAATGATTCAGAATTCTCAATATAACACATTTAGACTCACAAAACCTCTAAACAGGGTACAATGTATGTAAAATATTCATGGGCTTCAGAGAGAGAGAGAGAGAGAGAGAGAGAGAGAGAGAGAGAGAGAGAGAGAGAAGGGTAAAGAAAACCCTTTAAGAAAGAGAAATAGGAAATAAAGATAAAAAGGCCATATGAAGATGGCAGATAAACAGAGTCTGGATTATGGTTATTGTGTTTTCTTTTAATTTTTTAACTTTTAATAAGCTAATTACAGAGAGACAATTGATTACTAAGGCTGTAAAGTTAAACAAATACATATACTTTAAAGATATCTTGTCTATGAAATCTGTTTGTAAGAATATGTTGCTTGGGAAAAGAGTTTCTGCTTTTGTCTCCACAGAAGATCAAAACCTGTGGATTGGTTCTAGGCAAATGTGTTTCCATTTGTCAAGGCCACCTAAACATTCTTAGCTTCCAAGATGGCCAGTTGAGGTGATCCAGCTTTAAGACCCCATGAGATCAACAATGTCCTTTGACAGCAGGATGTAGTAAAAGAAAGCAAGCTATGTCCAATTTCCCCAAAATATTACTTATTAATGTTTGTTTTCATTACAAATGGTTAATGGTCATAGTCAATCTCTTTAAAGAAAAAAAAGAAAAGAAAAGAAAGGGGGGAGAATATGATATAGAAATGATTAGAAAAGATAAGTGAATTTTGGTTTATTGATATAAACTTAAAGTCAATTTTGTTATGTGTATGTATTTTTCTACTCTTGATTAAGGTATGATGCTGATGTAACTCATTTAAAATTGTAATGTGTAATTGAGAAATGCAGATTAATAGTCATCTATGATAACCAAACTTATAATCATGTTAGTTAGATTTTTGTAGGTATACAAAGATATATTTCAATTAGATAGGAAGTCTTCAAACACTTCAAAGACATGCAGAATATGGCATTTAAATTATTTTAAGAACTTAGACTTTTCTGGGCAGTGAGACAGGTCTGCTCCTGGCAGCACCAATGTATTTCAGGAAAATGATGGGCATTGAAGAAACTTCATGTGGAATTTATTTTGTGGCAACAGTTAGCCACTGGACAAGAAACTGTTCTTGTATTGACTGCTGATGGTATGCTGTATAAACTGGACATGCAGGTTTCATAGGAAAGTGACCTCTGAACTTAGGAAGAACAAGCCAAGATGGTTCTTCAGTTTCCTGCCTTGCAGAAAACATTTTTCTGCATTTGCCAGGCATCCTTCTGGACACAAGGAGAAGCAACTGATAGACTGTGTCAGATTTCCTGTATCACTGAAAGGTATGCCAGAGACTTTGGGCCATAAAGGCTGAAGATGGTGCCCCAACAATACAAAGGAACTTTGGGTGACTGTCCAGGCAGACAGGTGTCATCTCCGTCATTTTCTAGACTTTGGAAGTTGCTTGCACTTCTTGTTTATTTGGATAATATTATATCCTTCTGTGGTCTTTGATGTGGTTGAAGGTTTAATAATTATAGGTATAGTTCTTTTTGGTTTAAAAGGTATATTAGATATGAAACTTTAGACTCACAATGGTAAGGTAGATAATGGAATATTCTCTTTAATTTTGTGAATACAAATAGACTGGATATTGTGACTGTAATTTTTGCTTGAGAGCTGTTCTGGTATAATTTTGCTATATGGAAATTGAAACCTTCCTTTTTAATTAGACAGAAAAGAGATGTGGTGGAAATGCTCTCTATATGCTGTAAATAAAGGACTGATTTGGCCTGTGTAGAGCACCATAGAAGTGGGTGGAGAATCAGAGGACAGGCAGGTAGGAGACGGGTAGAGTTAGTCAGTCTCCATTTGACCCCTGAAGAAGACAGACATGTAAGAAATACAGGTGAGCCATGTGGTGGATAGATTAATGGAAGTAGGTTGAATTAAGATGAAAGAGCTAGCTAGTAATGTGCGTGAGACATGGGCCAAACAGTATGAAGTAATATAATTGTCTGAATCATTTCTTTGGGGGGAAAAAAGCTGCCTTGGACCAGGTTCCAAACCTCCGGGCCCAAAAGGGTCCGGGAATCTTTCTACAACAATGTTTAATTTAAGTGATTCTATAATTCTGTTCAACATTCCTATATTTCTATTCAAACCAGCATTATGCAACAAAAATATGAACAGTAGTGTTATTATTGATAATACAAATGTTCATTTTTCTTGCCTAGAGTGATGTTAAAGTCCATATGAAAAGCACCAGGACAGTTTGAGAAGGATACTGGAAAAGAAAAATGGTAAAACGGTTTATACTTAGACTCTGAAATGATGTGTTTTACTTTACTACTTTGAAAGAATGGACCTCTTGTGGAACATATTCAAAAATTGTGCATTAACCACACCAAATTATATACTGGCTCTCCAACTGAAGAAATTCAATGGAGTTCAGTACAAGAAAGCATAAGACAGCAATTAATCAATGTGTTTCTAAAATGGTTGAAAGAAATTTGATGCCACATCAAGAAAAGTAGAAATGACAAAGTGATCAGCTCACCTAATTAGACAATTGACAGGTATGAGAAGCAGAATTAAAAACCAAACCCAAATATAAAGCATTCTACTCAGAAGCTTAGCAGCTAGGGGAAAATCTTGTGATAAATTGTCACACAAAAGTTGTTATGTAAGAACCAGGAATTACATTCTGTGTTCTACATAAAGTATACCTTTTTAGAACATTTGACCATCTTCCATCCTTGAGAAGTTTTGTTTTGGCACACACAGGACTTTCTCAAAATATCCTTTGATTTTAATAAAAATGTTCTAATGCCCTTCTCTTTTAATGGAAATTAAATGATACAAATTATTGTAAAGACAACCAGAGACTTATAGCCTTTGCTTGAGAAACTGCCAGCCCACACTCAGCTGAGTGGCTCCCTTTTCATGCCAATGTTCCTATGCTTTTAATTCAAATATGCTTTAGGAGCATATGTATGATTTGAATTTGAAATGTCCCCCATAAGATTACATATTTGAGCACTGGTTTTCCAATTGGTAGCTATGTTTGTGGTTGTAGATCTGGAATTCTATAGTTGTGGTGACCCCAACTATAAAATTATTTTGTTACTACCTCATAACTGTAATTTTGCTAATGTTATGAAACATGGTATAAATATCTGATATATAGAACATCTGATGTGTGACCCCAAGGAGTCACAAGCCACAAGTGTTGCTATAGAACATACAGAAAAAAAAGCTTTCACAGGGAAGTACATGACTAAGGGCAGAGCGAAGGGCTCTAACAGCCCCAAGCATGGCAAACACAGCACTTTCAGTCTTTATTCCTTCACCTTCCCTTTTCCTTGTTAAACTGTTATAACTGAAGGGTAGTCCCACGGTCTCCCTTATTTGGCCAATTGTTCCTTTCTGACACTAAATAGCAAGGTCTAGCAATCAAAACACCAAGATCCAACAATCAAAATTTATATTGTGGCTACATTGACTAACAGGTCCAGTCAGGACTTACCAGCTTATCCTAACACATATTTCCTCTTTTTTCCCTTAAACACCCATCCCTACAAAAACACCTGCTGTCTGTCATTGTCTGATCTAGAGGCTCCTCTCCTCCCTCATGCTGCTAACTCTCAAATAATAAATCTCCTCTGTGGTGAGAATTTGGTGTCGGGTCTGTGCTGTACTGACACTGAGTGTCTCCTTACAGTTTGAGGCTTTATGATATCATCCTATTTTCTCCTAGCTCACCCTCCTCCTTCCTGTATGTGGATAAAATGTAATCTCTCAGACACCTGCTTCCATGCCTTCTCCACCATCATAGAATCTATCCCTTAGGAACCAATGCCAAAACAAACTCTTCCTTAGGTTGCTTTTGGTCATGGAGTTTCATCACAATAAAAATATACCATCAATAGCCATGGTACAGTATCCTGACCCACTCTCAGGATGTTCACCATCACATCACAGTGAATGAACAAATACCTCAACAGATAATCAAACAGCAAATGTAGTCAATAGAATTCTAAGGTATTTGTAAGGGAGAATATTATAAGAAATTGTGTAAGTTTAAAAGCCTTTATTTTGTGTTAAATAAAAATGATAAATTATCCAAAATTATTTATAGTATGATACCATTATTTTTTTCTTGTTTTTCATGAGGAAATGTCTTTTTGTATGCTGTGACTATCATTCTTTAAATAAAGGGACTATTTTGGCATGTATGGGCATCATATAAGTCAGCAGAGGAATTGAAGCATAGATAAGAGAAGCAGGGCAGAGTAAGACAAACAGGATCCAGATGCCCAAGAAGAAACATATAAGGGACACAGGACACATGGAAGAACAGACTAATGGAAATGGGTTGAATTAAGATGAAAGAGCTAGCTAGCAATATGCCTGAGACATAGGTCAAGCAGGATAAAATTAATATAAGCTTCTGAGTCATTTTGGGGGCCTGAACAGCCATGGGAGGGTCTAGACCTCTGGCCCAGTGGTGCCAGAAACCTTATGTTCCATGCTTGATTTTGTTTTTAGAGACAGGGTTTCACTATGTATGGCCTTTGTTATGAGAGCTGTACCACCAAGCTTTGCCGTTTGTATTTATTAGCCAAATGTTTCTAGGTGAACATTTGATGCATTTATTTATACTACTATTTACATAAGTAACTATAAAATTGTTGTGGTATCTTCTATTTCTTACAGATTCAGGGGTTTGTCCCACAATTTTAAGCAATTTTCTAATTCTAATTTTTAATTTTCTCCTTTATCCTTTGCTTAATAAAATTTAAAATTTCTATACAGATATAAAGATATGCTTATTTGATTTTTTGTTAATGTTCAGCCTTATTTTCATATAATTGGGCTATTAATATAATTTCTAGTCTTTGTGGTCTATCAGATGTTTTCTTCTATATATGGACAGAGTTAGTTTTCATGAATAGAAAATATGTGCCTCAAAGCAAAGATCTTCTGTTTTGTTAAAACACATAAAATTGTACTATTCTATATTCTTAAACCAAACTATTTGCTTGACTTTGCTACAATTTAGAAACAAATGTTAGAGCCTTCTCTTAAATACATAGTTGCTACATTATGAAAATTTTTGCTGATTATCAGATGATTTGTTTCCATTGGTCCTATCAAGCTTCATTTTTTTTTTTTTTTTTTTTACTCATTTGGTCTTAATTCTTTTTTTTTTCTTTATTTTGTATTTATCAAAAAAAACAGTAAAAAGAATTTAAAAATGCGGAAGAGTGAACAATAACTATACAGAGGATAATAATCATAAGCATGGCTTATGAAGGGTGGAAATGTAAATAAGATTACTACACATATATTTTCTTTGTGTTCAGCTTTCCCTTTGAATTTTTTTTTCCTCCCTGTATATCCTTATTCAAGGTCTCTTCTGCCTCTCACCACATCTGGTCATTTTTCTTCTCTGCAACTCCCCATCCCATCCCTTGGCAGGGAGCAGACAGTCCTATGGTCCCACTGGCCCAATAATGCTTGGATCAGTCTTCACTCCCGGCCAAATCCAGTTTTGTCCCACCACCCTCAAGAGTGAGTCAGGTGTTCCTATAGATGGACTGGGGTTTGAAGGGTCAGTCCAGGGTTTTTCTGACCCCAAGCTGTTCAGTGGTTGTGGTTTACAGCTTGCGCATGTTTGGCTTTTTTTCTTGTTTGTTTGTTTAGAGACCACTAGTGAGTGAGTACATCCCCTGCTTATCTTTCTGAGATTGTGATACCTCGCTCAAGAGGATATTCTCCAAATCCATCCATTTGCCTGCGAATTTTAGGATATCATTTTTTCTTACTGCTGAATAGTATTCCATTGTGTAGATGTGCCACTGTTTGTTAATCCATTCTTCAGTTGAGGGACATCTAGGTTGTTTCCAGGTTCTTGCTATTACAAATAATGCTGCTATGAACACAGTTGAGCTAATACCTTTGGAGTGTGAATGTGCCTCTTTAGGGTATACACCCAGAAGTGGTATTGCTGGGTCCTTGGAGAGATTGATTCTCAATTTTCTGAGAAACCACCATATTGTATTCCAAAGTGGCTGAACAAGCTTACACTCCCACCAACAATGGAGGAGTGTTCCCCTCGCTCTGCATCCTTTCCAGCATAGGCTGTCATCTGTGCCTTTTATCTTAGCCAATCTAACAGGTGTTAGGTGGTATCTCAAAGTTGTTTTGATTTTCATTTCTCTGATGGCCAAAGATGAAGAGCACTTTTTCAGGTGCCTTTCAGCCATTCGTAGTTCATCTGCTGAGAATTCCCTTTTTAGATCTGAACCCCATTTTTTGATAGGGTTATTCAAGGTTTTGGGATCTAAATTATTGAGCTCTTTATATACCTTAGAGATCAGTCCTCTGTCACTTGTAGGGTTGGTGAAAATCTTTTCCCATTCTGTAGGCTGGCGTTTTGCCTATTGACAGTGTCCTTGGCTTTGCAGAAGCTTCCCAGCTTCAGGAGATCCCACTTATTGATTGTTGGTCTTAGTGCCTGTGCCACTGGTGTTATATTTAGGAAGTGGTGGCCTGTGCCAATTTGTAGAAGTGTATTTCCCACTGTCTTTTCTATCAAGTTCAAAGTGTTTGGGGTTAAGTTGAGGTCTTTGATCCACTTGGATTTGAGTTTTGTGCAGTGTGACAGGCTCGGATCTATTTGCATTTTTCTACATACTTCCTTCCAGTTATGCCAACACCATTTGTTAAATATACTATCTTTTTTCCATTGAATGTTTTGGGCCTCTTTGTCAAAAATCAAGTGTTCATAGGTTTTTGGGTTAATGTCTGGATCCACAATTCTATTCCATTGGTCCGCAGGCTGTTTTTATTACTGTAGCTCTATAGTATAGCTTGAAGTCAGGGATGGTGATACCTCCTGAGGTTCTTTTGTTGAGTAAAGTTATTTTGGCAATCCTGGCTTTCCTGTTATTCCAAATGAAATTGAGTATTGTTCTTTCAAGGTCCAAAAAATATTGTGTTGGGATTTTGATGGGCAGTGCATTGAATCTGTAGATTGCCTTTGGTAGAATTGCCATTTTTACTATGTTGATCCTACCAATCCAGGAACATGGGAGAGCTTTCCATTTTCTGATATCCTC